>JBBPJS010000784.1:0-13882 GCA_038088835.1 Singerocomus rubriflavus | reverse complement strand
ACCGTGGGGGCACCATTCGAAGTCAACGACACCCTCAATCTTCAAGCTCTTCTTATCATGGAGGCCCATGCTAGGGAGCTCATACACACTGATTTGCTGCCCCGGTGTCACTCGCGCGACAAATTTATCATCTGCACTCCATTTGAGGGCGGGCCATTGCATCTGTTTTTTCACTGAAGGGTCTTCGTTTTCAAAAAGGGATGTAGGGAAAGTCCGGAGTAGGTGGCCGGATTTGACATCCCAGATAGCGATGCTATTCCCTTCGTCTTCCGGCGAAAAGTATTCGGGACCTTGAGGAAGAGTTGGAGACACTGCAATAGGATCGTGCGACCAAGTAACGAGATAGTTTTCACAGGGGGAAAAATCAATCAGCTTGACAAAGGGATGAGCGAATCGCTGCTGAGGCTCCCAAGAGAAACCGCCCCATAAGCGGACACCTTGACGAAAGAGAGTTGCAAAGTATGTGCCAAGAGGAGACCATGAGGCATAGAGCTCAGTCCAATTCTGGCAAACGCGTCAAGGATGTCGGGTGCTTCGACTGTGAGCAGACCTTTTTCGAGTATGCAACTTCGCACTGGGACGGCTTCCCGTGCCAATGTATCTCTACGTCATCACCACGATAGGTGACATACTGATCACGCCCCTGCGGATCGGCAAGCCAGGCGCGAAGATGTTCCTACACGAAAGATCAATACAGAGACAGATTCAGTGATCACCCCCGAACCTTTGGACGAAATTCTTCTATCTTTGGTTCAATATATGTTTCGTCCATGTTCGTATATCGTTCGATATCGACAAATCGATTGACAAGGAAGGTGTGCTTTGTATCGAAAGGATGACCATGCATGGCACTAATCGCAAATGTCGCTGCGTCTGCGTTCCCTACATCAACGAATATGTAGCTAGCAAGTGATCAATTGCAACGCTACCGACTGAAAAGAATGGCGATGACATACCCTTTGCTCTTCCCTGAAGCATTGTCCCAAGGGACAAAGATATTTTCAGGTTTTAGAGCGGCGCCCTTTTTGGTGAACTCTTTGGAAATTTTTGCAAGAAGTTTGTCGAGTTTTGACTTGTCAATCACCGGTACACCATCTACGACGATGACATTGTCAAGGCTGTCATCAAGGGCAACGTGATATCTGAGAGGGATCATGAACAACATAGGATATATGCTAACGGGGCTACCCACTTTGCGTCGATGTCTGTGAAATCAAGCTCGTCGTCGACATTGAGATGCGAAGTCGTGCCGTTTGGAATGGTCATTTTGCACTATGAAGAAGAACAAGTGGGTGGTTGAAGAAATGCTATGGAATTAATTATTTACGACGATTTCACTAGGGTTAGGGTTGCACTGCACACGACGAACGTGCCCGCCAGCAAAAAAGGTGGTCTTGAAGCTAGTGCCACTAGCTGAGGTCTTATCGCAGTTTGCAGCGTGAGTTCATGATGGGATCAATTACCCCCAGGAACGCTACCTCTCAAGTATGGGTGGTTCCCAGCTTGTGCAATTGTGTTCCCACTCGGTTTAGAGCCAGACCATCTTCTGTCACTCGTCAAACAACCTGGGCTAGCCACTCTTTCCATCATTCTTGGATATGGCACGTGCGTCTCTGTATAAATTCTGCGGTGCAGTGTTCACGCTGCCATCCTGATTCTCCTCTCTCAAGTTTCGCCTCTCATGTCACCCGGAAAAGACGTCGGCTCTTCGGAGGGAGACCAGACCAGCGGCCTTCGAAACATCTCTATCAATGCTTATGAAACGGATCTCAAGGCAACTGCCCATAAACTCAATAGAAGGGAGTCGCTCAGCGCTTGGCTCACCATCATTGCTTCTGGTTTTGGTCTGATCAGTGATGGCTGTATGTATTTCATGCGCGTACAGGAATCAACTAAATAGTTGTGTTTCAGATCAGAACAACTTGATGACTATGTCAAACGTGGGCATGACATCTTTCATCCCGTCCTCAGTGCTGGAATGCTCTCTAGGTTATCTTCAAGACACTATACCCTAAAGATTATACATCGACCGTCTCTACCAGAGTGTCAAACGCACTTCTTGTTGGTCAGTTCGTGCGACTGAGCGCCGTCATCGAAACGACCTAACCTATGTCTGAATTAGGCGCTATTATCGGGCAAATTTTTGTTGGCTTAATTTGTGACAGAATAGGCCGCAAGGCCGCCCTTGTGAGCACCACCTTGCTCATCGTTCTCGGTGCCACTCTTGGAACTGCTGCCCACGGTGCTAATGGAAGTGCATCTGGTCTCTTTTGGTTCCTAACGGTAGCACGAGGTATTACCGGCGTAGTAAGTCATTCGCACTTGCGCGCTTGTCTCCGCCATTGATTCTCGCAGGGTGTTGGTGGTGAATACCCTGCCTCATCAACGAGTGCAAATGAAGCAGCGAATGAAAAATCTATCCAGAGCCGCGGGCCAGGTACTTCCTTTCTACTCCTCATTTTCAAATTCATCACTTTTTTCTTTGCAGTCTTTATCATGGTCACGAACTTCGTGCTTTCAGTAATTCCTTTCTTTCTTTTCGCCGAGGATTTTGCAAATCAATGACACATCTAAATCAGTTCGGCGGTCCATTGGCAGTTTCTGTGTTCTTGATCGTGCTCTCCGCAGCCGGAGAGCAACATCTTCAAACGGTGTGGCGCGTTTGCTTTGGATTTGGCATCCTGTTGCCTTTGACCGTGCTCGTCTTTCGCCTGCGAATGTTGAGCTCCAAACTTTATCGCAAGGGTGCCATCAAACGTACTGGATATCTTGATCTTGCATGAACACGCCGTTGATCCTTTGGCAGGTCGTGTTCCCTATTGGCTAGTAGTAAAGCACTATTGGCGAACCCTCATTGGTACTTGCGGAGCATGGTGCGAACTCTAATATGAATGATCAGGCAACATCTGAGTTTGAATAGGTTCCTTTATGACTTTGTAAGCACTGCTTTTCGGTTTTTGAGATCTCCAACAGCGCATGCCACCGTTAGGTTACGTTCCCCAACGGGGTATTCTCTGGAACAATTATCTCCAGCGTAATCCACAATAGTGACCTCAAGAAGACCGCCGAGTGGCAACTTTTGCTCGGGGCAATCTCCTTACCTGGTGTATTCGTTGGTGCTTGGCTCTGCAATCGATTGGGTAGAAGGAATACCGTAGGTGCTTGAGCTCAAGCTATTTGCATGAGATCAACCATCTGTCTAGATGATGTTGGGATTTTCTGGCTATCTAGTATTTGTAAGTTCCCTGTTTTCACAACTTCACGTCACAAACTAGTCGTCCCAAGGGTCTCATTATTGGCCTCGCATATAACAAAATCACGAATATTATACCTCTCTTTGTGGTCTTGTGAGTTAGTAAAATCAAGTTACGGAGATTTGCTAACTGAGGTTAAATTTAGCTATGGGTTGATGCAATCCTTTGGCAACTTGGTGCGTGAAGCCTTGATCGCCGTTCATGTGCTCATACGGACGCAGGGACCGGGTGATATGCTGGGTTTGACGAGTTCTGAGTGAGTACGCTATTCCGTTTTATCTCAAACTTAGTGATCTTTGCGCAGGTCGTATGCGACCCCCGTGCGGTACGTCATTGCATGTATATTCGGATGCTGTGATTTTAAGTTAGTTGTCAGTGGAACTTGCTACGGCCTTTCTGCAGCCATCGGGAAAACCGGTGCCGCAGTCGGGACCCAAGCGTTCACACCTATCCAGAATAATCTTGGAAAACGGTATGAGTAATGTTTCTCTTGTTACATATGCCCTAGCTGATGTGGTTGTTAAAGCTGGACCTTTATTATTGCAGCGATCTGTGGTATCACCGGAGTGATAGTGACATACTTGTTTGTGCCTGATATGACTGGGGTGGACCTTGCAGAGGAGGATGCTAAATTCTTGAAATACCTTACGGAGAATGGTTGGGAGGGTGAGATTGGAGAAGACGACGACAAGGGTCTGATCATCGCGTCGTATGGGAGTTCGGAGGAAGAAAAGATTTGAATGCAAAGACATACTATGGGTTGTTGGTCACGTGCAAGTATATGACATTTTCGAGTTCTCTACGCGCCCCAAGTTCTGCCCCGAATGTCTGTGCCGGTCTTTTGGTGCAACGCAGCGCGCCGTCCACTGTGTAGTCGATGCCGACCTTCTCATGGCACTAAAGCTTACTACTCGCAGCCCACTCTCTCTTCCGTCGCTGGCCGCCTTCAAAGTCCTGAAGCTTCTACTTCTTCCGGTTTAAGTGGAACGACACGAGCACCAACCTGGAGTGATTCTCACCGTGCAGTCGCGAATACCAGAAATCCACTGGATCCGACCCGGCTTGATCGTTACCTTGCATCTATCGGAGCAAATGACCTGGAGCCGACCCTGGACGACGCCGAACGATGCAAACCAGAGGGCTTCTCGCAGCCAGACTCGCCACGCTATGCTGCAGAGTACACGAGCCTGCTGGACACGCTTTGTCGATCTTTCAGCAAAGACCAACTCCGTCGTTTTACAGAACTCTACAAGCTCGACCCAATATGGACCCGTTCATCACGTCGGAAGACTGAATATGCAGAGTCAATAATAGAAAAAGCATGGGGCTGGCCATCTCTAAAGGAGATAGAAAGAAAGCGGCGAGATGCGACCGAAGTGCTTGTAAATTGTCAGTCTTATTCTTTTGTGTGCGGTATCCTCTTCAACGAACTACATTTCAGCATTCACTATCACACCCAGCCAGCTATTTTTAATAATGGGAAAAGGTGCGAGAATCGAGTCTTCTGTGACATTTATTCACGTTCTCTGGAGATGGGGCCGATCTGCTACAGTTGTCGATGCGGTATAACGTGCATGTATCATTGACGTCCAACCCACTCGCTCTACGCGTTGAAGGCTTACGAGGCTCTTTGAAGGGATTGACCGAATACATCAGCTCCCTAAAGAAGGTATATATACTACCCTTAGTATACCAGGCATCGCTCACACCTTCCCTAGAGTGTAATTGATAAGATATTCGAGCTTCCAACTGGTCGTCCTGTTCGGCCAGATCTGTTGCAATGCATGTCTCGGTTATCTGGTGCGTATGTTGAGAATCACGGTCACAGAGGCAAGGTGGGTGTTCGCAACCTCAAGCTTGTGACCTTGCTCATTGCCACACAGGTCCGTATATGTGCTAAGGATGTTGGTGATATTGCTGCAGCTGAACGGTTAGCGCTTCGTGCTTCATTGGAGGTTGGTGTGTTTTTACAGTAACGTGTGTTCGGGATATACTGGACTCCTAGGCTGGCACACAAGCGATTACCGTCTGTTATGATCCACCCAGCAAGATAAGAGATTCTCCCATTGAAGTCTCTGAGCCACATGTATATTCCATTTATCCTTTCGCCGCTCCTTACTCGTTCCCATGGACAATGCATTCCGGTGGTGCATTCCGACTGCGCCGAGTCGCAGATTGGTTGGGTGCCGACTCTTACGAAGATGTAGCGTTCACCGGAGGCCTGACTCATAACTCACACCGCCTGCTCAACTTTAATCAGTGAGTAAGTCGCAAAGAGGTCACTGGGATAGCTAATTGCGCTTTAGGAATGGGGAGGAACTTAGCCGACTTGTTTCTGTTGTCACGCCTGAAAGTACCTCATTTCATCGGAGAACTATTACGGCTTCGTGTGTATGATCTCTATCTCCCTGATTGGCACTAAAGGACGTCCAGGCCAGGCTATATGCTAATATCATCAGACGATGATTCACGACGAACCACAATATTCCCTCCATTCCAAGGCGCTTTGTCCCTTCCGGACATTCTTAGACGAGTTGAAATCTCCGGAACACCACTGACTTTTGTTCCAAGGTTTGTATCCATGCGACTTATCTGAGCTGCTGGCCTTCTCACTTATGCAGTGTCCCTACCACTATAATGACGGCTATGGTCGAAAAACGGAGAGTTGTACATCGGCTAATTTACAAGACGCTGCAACAGATAGCTGGCCAGGTTGTGAGACCACCCCAGCACGTCCTGAAGTTTGAAGTGGTACTTTCTGGCCTGTCGTCCAATAGCACTCCAACGGAGGATCTTGAAAATGCGCATGTGCTCAAGAATATGATATTGTCTTCCAAGCAAAATTCCAGTACTAATTCCCTCCCGTCTGAAGGGAATGTTTCTCGGCAAGGTTGTCTCCCCGAGGCATCGAACAATGTGTGGGACTCGAACTGTCAAGTGGGTAGGGAAGCATATGTCAACCTAATGTTGCCAGACCGGTCAGTACACCATCCATAGATCATTCACTCCCTGAAGCTTCGCCATTCAGTCCAATGGATATGCAGTTTCGTATCTTTGATTGGGATGGCCTAGCTTTGATGCAACAACCACAAGTTCTTCGGGAGTATGCCGACAAGCTTTATAATTCGTGCGTTGACTCACTCACCACTAAGTCGCGAAACTAAATGTTCTCATAGCTTGACTCAAAAAGCCCAATTGTCGCAGCCCAATCCACCATCGACATTCACCTACGAGGGAAGAGCATATTACCTTTACGACTGCTTGAATATCAGACAAAGTAACGAATCGGTCTTATTATCAACCATCTCAAGTGATTATTGTGCGAACCTGGTGGACGTCTGTAGTGAGAGCACTGTTGACCTTCAGAGTGCCCAAAAAATGGATCTCTGCCAGGTCAGTTCTTCGTTTGCCCACAGTTCGTAGAAGTTCAACTATCCTCAGGTGAAATTTGATGGCACTGTTGAAGGACCAAATTGGAAGCATTTCCTCGCAGCATGTGATTACCTTAGCACAGTAGTCCCAGGATCGCGAAACAAGGATAAAACGCAGGTGACATACCTAGACAAATGACATTTCACACTTTGGCACTATATACAATCCAAGTTATGCGACGGAATAAGTGATTAGGTATGGAGCTTGCAGGTGTTCAATGCCAAATGATATGAGTTCGAATTATCTTCGTCGGCTATGTCTTTTTACTTTTTCGCTGCGCCTTTTAGCGCGTACCTAGTATATAGAGTAAGATTTTAACCTGGAACAAGCCACGACGGGTCCGCACCTCTTTTTTCATCCTGGCATCCACCATTGTATAGCGACCTTTAACACCTTTCGGCCGTCCTTTGATGCCTTTGTGAGCTCCCTTTGCGACCACTACCTTGGCTTCTCTCTTCTTGCCCTTCGCAGCACCCTTCCGCATGAGGTTCTCGATCTGCTGAGCTTTTTCCCGTTCAGACATATCCGCTGTTGCATTCACACCTTCGGCCTTCTTCATAGCTTTCTCAAGGCGTTGGGCGGCTCGCAACTTCTTTCGACCCTTGGCTTCTGCGATTTTCTTGATTGGGCGTGAATCAAGTGCACGCTGACGAGCCCTCAGAGTAGCAACAGCCTCCTTCGTGACAGGGATATTGGGCCTGTAATGCTCTGCTTCATCGTCGAGGAACCAAGAAGGGAGGCCATCCTTGGAGTTCAGCGAATAACGATTGAATCCATCATTTAGGAGCCCTGTTTTGGTCGTTCTGCGATTGACCAACTGCTGCGCAAGAGTGACGGCTTCAGCAGTTGTTAGACCATATCCTGTGGAGGGGCTCAGTTTTGGACTGTCTGGAAATTCAAAGCCGAACCCTGTATGTGAGCCTGACTTGTTTCATCCGCGTGTTCATCCTCGACGCTCCATAGGTCGGTGTCATCCCGAGATCGAACGGGAACAATTTCGAAATCGCTCGCCTTGAACTTTTCATCAGCTATGAGCCAGAACAAAAGGTGGTAATATACCTTGTCACCCTGATCATTCTGTCGGCTTTCACTAAGGTCTGAAGCTATCCCCGCATCTGTGTGCTCATCATCCTCATTTGGTTCCGCCACGTCCTTGAATATGTCTTGGCTGAACCAAACTTGTGCAGCACTGGAGGCTGGTTGAACGTTACTGTGATTCCTAGGGCCTGTATTAGGTCGTTTTCGTTTCTGGCCCAGAACAGGTTCATCATCATCGCTTTCATCTGAAGAAGGGTCACCGATCTCCTTGGCCGCCGCCATCTCCTCCCAGCCACCTTGCCCGCTATTATCATCACCGCTCTCGACGTCGTTCTCGCCTCGCAGCCCGGTCCATTCATCAAGCTGACATTTCTTCCTCGCCTCCTCCGCCCGATACTTGGCATCCTTTTCTTTCAGCTTTTCCCGATAAGCATCATATATGGTGTCGAGGTCAGCTTCAAGCATCGATACTCTTCTTTCTCTTTCATCTTCCGAATCGATAATTTCTTCGTCGCTTCCTTTCGCTTCTTCACCCTCAATCTCCTCGTCGGAGGGCATGTCATCATCTGAACCGAGGTTGAAGACGTCACCCTTTGTCCGAAGCTCTCTCTGCGTAGCAGCAAGGCCAAACATGTCGTCTTGTCCCATACTTAGTGAGGCATCATTCTGTTCGAGACCGATATCCAGAGGAGCTGTCATCTGCAGCTGCAGCCGCTGGATAGTTCTCGCTCTGATTTCATTAGCTCTCTTCCTAAGACGTTTTGCTTTCGCTACTGCCTCTGTATTCCGTCTTTCAAGCTAACGGGACAGTCAGTCAAAGAAACGCTGAATACGATAAAATTCAACCTCTTCTTGTATCTGCTGCTCCTCGCCAATCACTTCGGAGATCTCAATTGCCTCTGTAAATTCAACAACGGGCTTGAGCTTCGTCTCCAAACCGAGCTTCCGGAAGACTCATAAGCAAGAGCGAGCTGACAGTTTGAAAAAAATCACCTCCTCTCGTAAAGCTATCCGCCATTTTAACAAGGTCTTGAAATCGCCTTTTCCTAACACTTTGAGATCTTCCAAATTGGCCTTGATGTCTGGAGTAGTAACGCCAAGCTTCAGCCACCTGTATAACACCTAACTCGGTCATCTTGAAACTAGAATAACGCATCTCGTACTGTTTCTCCTCCTCCGTTTCAAATGTAATTTTATTCGCGAGACCAAGCACGTTGATGGGTTCAAGACCGCGAACAAAATCGTTCGCGGAGACTTTAGTGAAGAGTGTATAGTCGCCATCGTCGTACCCGTCCCGCTTTCTACGTTTCTTCTCTGGCTGAAAGACATTAGCCTGTGCATTATTGGCTGATGAACCTTTGTCAGGACCAGAAAGCGCGGAACCCAGGTCCTTGAATACATGTTTAGGGTCAAGGAACTTGGAGTCAATGTGTTTTGGAGCGAGGAAGTCCCGGCACACAACAAATATTTCGGCAGAAACGTTCCTGTAAACATTCTCAAGTGACCAGATCGAAGGGTAACAAAACAGCTGACCTCGAAGAAGGCGGTTTTGTTGCCTCTACTTTTGTAAATAATTGGCTGAACACCCAAATGAGATTGTTGTAATCGACGCTTCTGAATACTTTGGTGACAAATGTTCCACCTCTAACGAGGAACTCGACCGCTAATTTCAAACTCGTGAGGACGAGCTCAGACTGGCTGTAAGCATCCTGGATCCATGCAGTACCAACGTTGGGTGCGCCATCGTGAAGAACGACGTCCGCTTTCCAGTCTTTGAGCTCACCCCGCAGGAGGTTGCGACAGTGAACGGAGGTAATGTCTGCAGAAAATGTCACAACCCTTGGTATCGATTTAATTGGTACCAAATCCACGCCTAGAATGATTAATTATTCGACAGGGATGGACTTGATGAGAGGGGACCACCGTACCAACGATCACACTGTTGGCTGGCATATACTTGCTTGCGACCTGAAGCCAGCCTCCTGGTGCTGCGCAAAGATCGATACAACAGCGTGCAGACTCGAGAAAGGCATATTTCTTGTTGAGTTGGATGAGCTTGAAGGCTGAACGGGCGCGGTAACCTTGCTCCCTTGGGAATATCGGTCATGGGGATGTGTGATACGGATGACCACACGCACTTGGCAAGTTTATAATACTTGTCGAGGCGACCTTTTCCTGTTTTCTTTTGAACTTTGCCCATGGTGTAGTACCAACTTTAGGTCTCTGTCCAAATTGATTACGCCTATTTGGGTCTACACTTATGGGGTGACCTGTTGAATTCCTTGTACGACCCTTGTTGCTGAATTCCTTCATGACCACCACCGGACCCTCGTCGTCACTGTTGCCCCTCGTGCCGAGTAATGGGCAGACCTCTCCGTTCCTGTGGAAGTCGGGCGCCATCCTGAGTTGGTCTCCAAGTTTACGTGCCAGCGTGCTGACTGACGGGTGCCCTCAATGTTATAGCTTTCGCTGGAATGCTCGCGGGAGCCTTTGGCACACATGGACTTAAACACCGAACAGGGATCACTACCAACGATCTTCACGCATGGGAGACAGCGTCGACTTATTCGGTTTGCAGCTTATTTGCGGGAGGATCCGGTTATTGACCACAGGCAAGATTGTCAATGGGCTCGGATTGATGCTCGTGTCTATGCATCACAGGTTTTCTATGCATCGCTTCGCTGGGCCCGCCATATTGATGGGTGGCGTGTTGTTTTCGGGGAGCATCATGGTACTCATTCTCACACGGTACGCATGTTGTACAGCCAGTGGCTCGACTGTTGACACTCGAGAAGACTCAAGTTCCTTGGCCCCATTACGCCAGTCGGGGGTCTTATGATCATAGCTGGGTGAGCGAGGACCGCTTTTGCAAGTGAACAAGACTCATTATGCGACAGCTATGCGAGTTTGGCGTTGTAGAGTAGTTGTAGGCAAAATACATCACGTGACTGACGCGTCGTTGTGAGTTTCGTGTCAACTCCGCTTGAAATCTGGTGAAATAAGCACACCAGCCCTTTTCAATCCTCCTCCTCGTCCTGACCGACGTCCTCCCCGATACTTGGTCCCCCGCCAGACCTTAGAGCTCCATCCTCGCCCCCGCATCGCCCCAGCCACGAGCCCATGTCAGTCACCCGACCGACCTTGCCTACCTCCCTCTCTTTTCCTGTGAATCCTACACCCTCTTCTCGTCCTCTCAAGCGCCGTCCCTCGCCTTCTTCTGATCTTACTTTCTTCACCCCTGCTGCCGACTCATTCAATCCAAAGCCCTATGCACCCAACAGTACGACCGCGTCACACGTTCCAAACACATCCAAGCTCCCTCTGGCCCGAAACCATGCCGCGCTAGCCCAACATATACCTCTTATGGATCCCTCCCCATCAGACCCCCATGTTGTCTTCATTCATCCACCCTTTATCGCATTTCCTAATGCCCACCTGTATCCTGAGGGTCTCTCCTATTCTCTCATGGCCACCAACTCTGAATGGTTCTTGGATCCCAATGATTTTATTTCCTCTGTCTCGACAAATCCCGATGCCATTCCCTATCCTCCTCAGCTCGAGCCTCCTAGAGGCTGGTGCCCCACCAAGAAAAAGGATCTGAAAGCACTGGGTCCTGACGGCTGGCCAGAGGGGGAGGAGCCACGATTACGTTGCACCTTCTGTAGGAGAACATATGCAGGCGTAAACGCGAAAAGTATGTGGCGACGTCATGTGTACGAAAAGCATAAGATCGCGATGTCGAACCGCCGCGATGGCAATGATCGTAATCATAGTGGACGAGGATCAAATCGTAGGTTGCCCGTGTGGCCCATGGTAGTACATATTTGACGGCATGACAGGGGACCAGCACCGCAACACCATTTCTGACAAGGAGAATTTATTGGGAGATCTACGCCGAGTTAGTAAAACATCTACAGATCAACTCAGTAACAACAAATCCAGACCGAGGCCCTTTCTCGTCTCATCGGACAGCGCCATCCAGAAGAGAGCTCATGATGAGCAGGAGGAGAGCCTTGCCACACTATTTGCATCACCGGCTGAACGGCCAGATTCCCTTGGACTGGCTCCTCTGAGTAATGTTTCATCGACTAACGCTCTTCTGGACGCTAGTGTCCCAAAAACAACAATTTCCATGTGTAATCCCGAGTCTAACCGACTAACTTCATCCCCGCCTACTGCACCAATCACACTTCCAATGTCCCCATACGATCCGACGTTAACACCTTCATTTCGTCACTCTCCACCACGTCTTCCCTCTGATCAGCCATGGCGATTTCCAAGTCCGAGCCATCCATTACATTCAAGGGCGAGGGAATTGTGTCTCGGTATGCTAGTTCGGGGAGGTATCAGTCCAGTTATCAAAGCTTCAATAAGTGATTCCAGTTCTCCCAGTCTTGGGACCTCGAGTATCGTCCATACTCCGACCAGTGCTGTTGGACGTAATAAACCTTTCAGTGATGCATTTGGTAGTTCCCCCGTTATATTCCAGGCTTCTCCGCGTCAGCTCTTCTCCGATGGTCATTTTCCCTTTGCAGCATGTAACGCGCTCGATCTTCGTAAGCGCGTTAACGATTCACCCCTCAGTGGTGACCTCAGGCGACACATGCATCGTTGCAAACCTACGACAAACCCCACCCTCGATTTACACAGTGACTGGCCTTCTGACGCATCACTATCATCCGCAAGTACTATTGGAACGGAGAGTCCTATCCGGTCTTTGAATGGAGATCCATTTGGTGGAATTTACAAACCATTGTTAGTGCCAAGAACTCATGAAGACGGCGCAGAGCAAAGAACTCCATCACCTTGCGGGTCTTCCTCCGAGACTGAAAGCCCGGTTTTGAGGAATGGTCGTCACTCTGATGTGGGTGCACCTGAGCTGGAAGCCGGCCTTGTAGGCCTTGGAATTGGTCTGATGGCTCCGTTCCGACTGTCCAGGTGCCTGTCTCAACATAGCCATGATGACACTGGTGGTTCTTCCTTGGAGAAGGACGAAGAGGAAGTGGAGAAGGCGCTTACTGATGGTCCTGGGTCCCCGACAGAGGTATTAAGTAGCAGGCACCTGCATTCGCCTCCCCTCAAGAGACGACGGACGAGTGTTGAGTGATCGGCCTGTATTTGCGATGGCCACCTATTCTTGTGGTCAATGTTGTCTCTGCCTTGTCGAACGATGCATGGGATGGAAGTGAAATCCAGGCCTTTTTAGATTGTTTGACCTTTCGTCCTCGTTGCATATTGTACATGTAGAAGTGTTTTTGGCACAGTCCACTGTATTTTTGCGCATGAGCGGTCGTGTGAAAAATTCGATGGGGTGTTTCTCTCTCGCGTGTAGCCCTCATCAAGGATATCTGGCTAGCATCAAGGAGAGTCCTTTTACGTCGTACAAGACCTTCGCAACACCCCCGCCTGCTTTCACTAAACCCCGGTAAGCACACCTTGCCTTCCTGCGAGGTCGACCCTACCTGAGATTAGTAGTCTCATCATTACCCTCGCGCAACCAGTCCTCTCGTTTGTCGTGAACTAGACGCTAACGAACATAATGCAAGCTATCAAATGTATGTCACACAACGCGATTGACCTGTCTGTTCCTTATGGCGTGGCCCCAAAGGTGTCGTGGTGGGCGATGGTGCCGTTGGAAAGGCATGTGAAGAACGTTGCGACCTCCAGCAGTGACGCTTATCATCCATTCTCAGACCTGCCTCCTCATATCTTATACCACGAACGCCTTCCCGGTGAGTTCTGCGCGTCCCGCTTATCGATATAGGATCTGACGGCAAGGTTCAAGGGAGAATACATACCAACAGGTGCGTTCGCCATCCGTGAATTGGCTTGGATCCTTACTGGTGTGGAAAAGTATTTGATAACTATTCCGCGAACGTGATGGTGGACGGCAAAACCATCTCCCTTGGTTTGTGGGATACGGCCGGACAAGAAGATTATGACCGTCTTCGCCCACTCTCTTATCCTCAGACAGACGTCTTCTTGATCTGCTTCTCCCTAGTCAGCCCACCAAGCTACGAAAACGTTAGGACCAAGGTACGTTACATCAAGTTTTCAAGGACTGCAATCGAGCCTATGATCTCTTCAGTGGTGGCCCGAGATTTCGCACCATGCACCATCTACCTCTGTGGTTTTGGTTGGTACTAAATTGGATTTGC
>JBBPJS010000783.1:0-13903 GCA_038088835.1 Singerocomus rubriflavus | reverse complement strand
CACACTCCATTATACACTGTGTATTTGGAATCCTTGGAATCCAACTGCCATCTGAAAAGTACAGTCAGTTGTTCAGACCTTTTGTGATGTGCCCAGCCTTAAGATACTCTTGACATTTTGTGCAGAATCAGGTGTAGTGTCTGAGTTCTGCACAAAAGGCACAATTCCTGTTTGCAGAACCCATATAGAGCCCTGTCTGTAGCATCTTTTGCTTAATAGCTGGTACTGGCATGATGCTGACTGAGAGTGCCACAGCTAATGGTGCCAGGACTGCTGGGCTAGTGATGGGTGTGATTGTCAAAGGTGTTAGTGAGACAATGGGTGAATGAAAGGTGGATCCTGTTAGAAAAAATTTGGTGGCTGCAAAGACATCTGGAACTGGATAAGAGTCCTCAGGATGGATGTCTGGCTTGATGATGAATAGTCTTTGTCAGATCTGCTCCTCTAAGTCCCTTGAAAAGCCACTTAAAAATAGAAAGTCTTGTTCAGCTGCTGATATTTTGCTGGTTTTTGTGAGGAGGGATGCAATCTTGGTAAACTTTCTATGGTATTCTCCCAATTCCTCTTGGCTGCACATAGTCTTGCCCTTGAATTCCTGCAGTAGATACTGTAAGTCTATGTGGCAATAATGGTTGTTACCCTCACATCTGGGGTATAGTGCTTTAACTGCTGCAACAAATGCATCCTGTTATGACATCACATCCACACCTTGTACTCTGTGTTAGCAAGGTTGTGCACAACTATACCCTGCGTACTTTGTGTTAGTGCACAGATATGACTATCTATTTCTTATGACTTTCCCTGGTTACATGATCAATCTCCTTCCCTTCACATTGTCACTTTCCCATTATGTGTTCCACATCCTCAACCCCTCTCCCTTCTTCTCACAATCTTCATGACCCCTCACTGATCATCTAGATTTTCTCCCACATCCTCAAGATGTTCTCACCTTTCTTATATCTGTCTTACCATCCGATCAGTACAATCCCTTATTGAGATACCATCTCAATCATGATCCTATAGAACTCTTGATGGGATCTCTGCCATGATCTCCCTCTTAATCATCACATCTTGTGATGATCTTCCATTTATATTACTCCCTGCAGGTTTTCTCATTTCTAATCTTCTCAGAAGCCTGCCTAATCTTTCCCTCATAAACTCTTACCTTGTAGCTTATCGTCCAGTAGCATTAATGTTGTATACCCTAGACCACAGGTCACAGCTTGGTCTGTGCACCTTCCTATACTGTATATAAGGGGTTGTGCAAGGACTGTTGTCCCCCAGCCAAATCCACTTGTTCACCTCTTCTACTCTGCCTGCAAAGGTGGCCTAGTGATGTTTAAACTGTTACATTTTTCCTTTCACTAGACATTCAGCTAGTAAACACTGCTGCATCTACTAGTAGATCCTATGCTTTTCTCTTTTATGTGCTGGGCTTAACCCTAAACTCACAGACCACCAGTGCTTCTAGTTCCGCTCTTCTCTCCATACACCACCTGATACCTATTCCCAGCATGCATCTCCTTCTTCCAGTCATATGGTGATTCACCTTCTGCTCTTCATCTCCATGCATGTTACAAATTGTGTACAATACTTGCACAACACACAGTACAATGACTGCTTGCTTGCATGCACAAGTACTTCTCATGACCAATCCCTGATCACGTGACCACTTCCATCCCTTCACATCATCACATCTTCACCTTGTCACATAATCACATCTCCTATTCTTTTCCTTCACACCTTCATGAATCACCGATCACTCTTTCATTATGATCACCTCACCTTTCCCATTTCCACCCTTACCCTCTGATTGGTATGATCATTCTTATGAACCCTGCAGGACCCTTGATGGGATCTCTGCCACGATTCTCTCCTTAATCAGTCACATCTTGCGATCAATCTCTCATCATAGATTAAACCCTGCATCTCATATCCACTTCTTTCATTCTGATATATGAGATGCCTAACCTTTTACTCATGGACTATACCCTTTACCCTATTATCCTATAGCATTAATCCCTTATACTCTAGACCCCTAGTCACAGCTTGGTCTGTGCACCATCATGTACCATATATATAGTGGGGTTATGAGTACAGGCTGTTTCCCCAGCCTAATCCACTTGTTTCCTCACATCCTACCCTGCCTACCAAGGTGGCCTAGTGACAACAGTACAAGTAAAAGATGTTATTCACCTAGCCCTCTTCATTGAGCCCTAGGAGTGAGATGTCTGGAGATAAAGCCACTCCTCCCTCCTCCCCTTCATCAAACCATTGTCAGTCCCTCTTGATACCAAACCACCAACGTTAAGGCCAGAGAGCAAGCTTGTTCAAGCGCTAGTACAGAACCCAGTACCTAGAAGAACAGAAGACATTCTTTGTATCAAGAACTGAACCAGAAAACATTAAAGATCACGTGATGTATCTTCCATCGTACCAGATACTGATGTTATACCTGCGACCTCAAGAGGCTATCATTGCCATGCAGGTCTTATCATATTATTAGGAATCACTACCGATATTTAAGCCACTAGTAACATTGCGTTCTAGTTGGAACATCCATTGGGTTATCAAACATACCATGGATCTATGGTGGCACTGTCTTCACTTTCAAGGATGACAACCTGGAGAATAGTCATGCGATTACCCAAGAGACTGAAACCCTTGCCCCAAGGCTCAAACACAATTATACCTTTCCTATTAGGGGTTAGGTATTAGGAGGAAGACAGAGCATCGTTGCAAGAGTATGATTGCTAATAAGGACTTGCAAGAGTAGTTCTGGAGATCTCATTATAGAAAGTCCCCCTGCATCAGTCCCCTCTTCTATCCGATTCCCCTCTCAGCTGTTCTAGCACTCTCTCTTATCTGGACATCATCTCAAGGATTCATCATTCATCCCCTGGTCATCTGCTGGGTTGGTTGGGTTATGTGGTTGGGTAGATGGAACTCTTCAGTTCTGCAACAGTGCACTATATGACCCAAGTATTTGTCTCAAGTCTTGTTTCTTTACCATGATAGTCAGTTGCCATTCTCTCAGACAGCTCTCATACCAGCCCTCAACAATGGTCTGTGCATCTCAATCCTCATATATATACCAGTACCAGTACTAGTTATGACTTAGCTTTCGTCTCCCTTGTACCCGCTAGTACATGGTATCTTCAGCAATCTAGTTGCTGCCTCTCTTGTCGTCCACTGAGTGTCTGAAGCTCAAGCAGCAAGGCATAACCCTTGAGGGATAGCATTACACTACATCCCTTGAAACTCCTCATCATATCACTCATAGTGTTACAATTTTCCTTCATTCACCATATGTGCTACACTTTACTCTAGACTATGCAGCACCTAAGTGCTACCTTCATCTCTCATATCTCAAATGCTAACTCATTCGTTCTACTCCTTTACGCCATAGGCTGTGCTTCTCTTTCTGCTCTTCCATTCCATGCACAGCATGGCTCCATATTCATCAGCATTCCCTTTTATTGCCTTGTCATAACCTTGCCATAGCCTTACCACCACTCTCTTTATGCCATTGGCTACCATTGCCAAGGGAGCTCCACTTCAGCTAGTGGCTACCAGTAGTTCGGTCTTGTTTCCACTCTTCCTTTACGCCATTGGCTACTGTTGTCACGGGAGCTCTACTTACACTAGTGGTTACCACTACTTGGATACTCTCTCACACCTACCCTTAACCAGGGTACAGGGTATGCTACAAGTACTTATATGCACGATAGTAGACCTATACCTTAGCTTTCGTCTCCCTTGTACTTCATTAGTACTTGGCCTTGTCAATTCACTGTTTGCTCCTTCATCCTCGTGCGCCTTCGTCCCTCAATGACTAGGCAACCTTTCATACGGTTTATAGGCCGAACCCTTGTTGGAGTGCTCTACGATATGCCCTCCTTGCCTTTGTATTTAAAACCATTGACCCAGCTTTGTCAATCAAGGGCTACATGCTGTCCTACCTGGTCAACGCATAACACATAGTCTTGCTTTGTCTCAAGGGCTATGTATTGTCTTGCCCAAGGCAATACGTAACAAAAGACAAAAGCTCTCATTAATGTGTCTAGGACTTGCTAGTATGCAACCTCATCCACCACGTTTCAGCCACCACGCCCCACAGTGAACCCTTGGTGGTCACCCAGAACCTCACAAGCCCTAAACAACCCACAGTCCTTAGAAGAAGACAAAGAAAGCTCCTTCCCAGAACATGAGTCTGACCCAGACATCACCCTGTCAAACCCAGCAGCTGACTTATTGGCAACCCACTTAAGTATGCCCTCAGCACACAAGCTTCTATTCCATGAAGCCCAACCCCACCATCCCCACCCACCATCACTTGAACTCTCCCATTTTCCATTGTTAACACCTCTCCTATAGCACCAAGGATGTCCACCACAACAAAACCCATTGAACTCAGACTTGGCACCCCAGAAGCCTTTGATGGCGACTACTATAAAGCCATACCATGGCTTAACACTGTCATGTTCTACCTCACCATAAATGAGGAAGTATACAACACCTCCGCAAAAAAGATAGCGTTCGCCCTATCTTTCATAACCAAAAGATCCATGGCCACCTGGGCCTAAAACTTCCGCATCAAGGCATATGACCCCACCACAGGAATCATCGACATGGGATCCTACACCATGTTCCTCAAGGCCTTCAGAGAGGCCTACCAGAACCAGCAGGTCATAGCCAATGCAATTTTCTGGCTGGCAATCATGAGGATGACCTACAACATCAAAAGGAAGGAATATGACCCTTCTATTCACAAATACAATGCCCTCTTCGCCACTCATAAAACCAAAGCAGAAATAATCGAGAACCACATGCTAATTAGCTACTATGCTGCCGCAATTCCAGTGCTGATCATAAGAAGAATCTACAGCATGGAAAAGGTACCAACCACCATTGAGGAGTGGCAAACAAGAGCCACTGCCTTTATCTCACAGAACAAACAGGCAAATCGCATTGCACAACAAGCCCACAATCTAAAACAAATCCACATGTACCAACCCACGAGAACCCTGCCGAAAGATCCCAATGCTATGGACATGGATATGGTAAGAGTGGGAAAGCTAACTCCTGAAGAACAAAAGAAATGCATAGAACAAAAGCTATGCTTCAGATGCAGACAACCCGGGCATCTTTCTATGCTATGCCCAATCTTCAAGACCACTTTCTCTCTTCCATGAATGAAGAAGACTTGTACAGTCTCTTCAGGCATCCCAAAGCTTGAAGAGCTAAGCAATAGTAAAGATGAACATGAAGGGACAGCGAAGGTGGGGAGAATTCAGGGTTTTTAAAGCAGGGACAACCAACAATGCAAGTTGCTCTTCAACCACTGTATACTAAAGTAGCCAAGAAATCAAAGTCTCTTTCCATCCTCTCTGAGCTGCTTGTATTCACATGTCAAAGCATCCAAATCAAAGCCCTCATCAACAGCAGGGCAGAAATCAATTGCATTGACTGGCACTTTGCCAAAAAAAACCACCTACCCCTCAAATGTCTATTAAAACCAATCCAAATCCGAAATGTAGACTCTTCAGCCAATAAACAAGGACTCGCCAAATACCACACCCAACTCTATGTCAAACTAGAAAACCTACTGCGATTAGTCGACTTCATCATCATCCATTGTGGAGGAAACAATGTCATACTAGGAAACCCATGGTTAGAGAATGTCAACTCCCGAATCAACTGGAAAACCAAAATGGTCAAAATTCCCCTTGCAACTGACCAATCTGCACAATTCCACCAACAATATACTCATATCCACACCACAGCATATCCTCTGCCAATGAATGTGAACTTCACTAAAGAGCAAACTCCACACCTATTTAACTACCTCTGCTGCACCACCCTGGAGAACAGGGTGAAATGACTAGTCCAGAGAAATATCAACAACATTAGAAGAGTAATGAAGGCAGAGTCACGGTTCCTAGTTAGAAATGCCTCAATGGACCTTGCCATTGAAGCTCTCAAAGACAGACCCAAGATAACCCTGCCAGACACCTACCATGACTACCAAGACATTTTCAATGAACCAACCTCCATGCAACTACCACCATTCACCCCATACAACCACAAAATAAACCTCAGGGAAACCTTCCATCCAAAAATCAGCAAAATTTACCCACTAAATCTCAAAGAATGAACTGCAACTGAGAAGTTTGTCAAAGAACACCTGAAGTCCAGAAAGATCTGACCATCCAAGTCCCCTCAAGCATCCCCATTTTTCTTCATCAAAAAGAAAGACAGGAAGCTTTGCCCTTGCCAAAACTACCGGTATCTGAATAAACACACCATCTAAGACATGTACCCTTTACCTCTTATCTTGGACCTAATCGACAAACTAAAAGACACCAAAGTATTTACCAAGTTTGATGTAAGGTGGGGATACAACAATGTTCGCATAAAGGAAGGCCACCAGTGGAAGGTAGCATTCATCATGCACAAAGGTCTCTACGAGCCCATGGTCATGTTCTTCGGACTATCCAACTTCCTGGCCACATTCCAACAGTTCATGAATGACTCCTTTGCCGACCTTATCACCAAAGGATGGTTGGTGATCTACATGGATGACCTCCTGATCTTCTCCCCTGACCAAGAAACACACAACCAACAGACTCACCTAGTCCTTGAACAAATGTGAAAACTGAACCTCCATTTTAAATTGGAAAAATGCAACTTCAACAAACCAGAGGTAGACTATCTCGGCATGGTAATACAACCCGGAACCATTGCTATGGACCCAGTCAAACTGAATGGTATCAGCAAATGGCCTGTCCCTGCCATGATAAAGGACATTCATTCATTTTTAGGCTTCACCAACTTCTATTAGAAGTTTATCCCTGATTACTCTAACTGCGTCTGCCCACTTATTGACCTCACCAAGAAAACTACTGCATGGAACTGATCCCCCATCTGCGACATCACATTTTGTGAGCTTAAGGAGCTCTTCTTGTCCAAACCTGTCCTCACCATGCCCGATGTTTCTAAGCCATTCACCATAGCCACCGATGCCTTCCTCATCACATCCAGGGAAGTACTCATGCAACATGGAAATGACAGACAACTTCACCCCTGCTTATACATCTCCCAGTCCTTCTCCCCTGCAGAGAGAAACTATGATATTTACAACCAGGAACTTCTGGCCATTATCCGTGCACTCCATACCTGGCAACACTACATTCAGGAAACGGGCCACCCAACTACCATCCTTACAGACCATAAAAACCTCATGTACTTCAAGGAAGCCCAAAAACTCAACCGCCATCAAGCTCACTGGCTCCTAGATCTCGCAGATTTCGACATTCTGCTCCAACACGTCCCTGGTTCCCAACTTGCCACATCTGATGCCCTATTATGATATGCCGACCATGGCTCATCACCAAATGACAACACACACATCACCCTCCTGCCACTGCACCTCTTCATCAACCTTGTCAACACTTCCCTCACCTCCACTATTAAGAAGGCTACCCAACATGACTCCTTCACTCTTGACCTTCTCCAATGCCTAGATCCCAAGACCCCCCCTGCTCTCCGATCCCACCTCTCAGCTTTTCAGTCATTAAAAGGCCTACTCACTTATAATCGGCGCATCTTCGTCCCCTCAGACCTTCACGACCATATCTTACAACTCCATCATGACCACGAGATGGCAGGCCATTCTGGCTACCATAAGACCCTCTCCCTCATCTCCCAGCACTTCTGGTGGCCAGATCTCACCACTGCCATCCACTCTTATGTCCACCATTGCTGGGCCTGCTAGGCCAACAAGGCAAATACTCACCCTACCATGCCACTGCCCTGACCTATCCCTTCGTCTTCCCTTTGCCCATTCCAACAAATTAGCTGCAATCTGATCACTGACCTACCACTCTCCCTTGGGTTTGATGCTCTCATGGTCATGGTCAACCATGGGCTTACAAAGGGGGTAATTCTATGCCCCACTAACAAAACCACATCTGCAGCCCAGATAGCAACCCTGTTTTTCAAGTCTGTATACAAAAGATTTGAACTCTATGACAAAATTATCTCAGACTGAGGCCCCCAATTCACCTCAAACTTCACTAAAGTGCTCAGCAAACTCTTGAAATATGACCTCGCCCTATCCTCAGCCTACCACCCACAGACCAATGGGCAAACTGAGAGAGTAAACCAGGAAATCGAAATGTACCTCCACATCTACTGTGGAAATCACCTGTCTAGCTGGGCTGAACTGATTACACATGCAGAGTTCACCCACAATCACAGACCTCACTCTGTAACAGGGAAATCCCCATTCTTTCTGCTAATGAGCTATGAGCCCAAACCTCTTCCCAAAATCGCACTAACCTTCGAGAACCCCTCTGCAGAACTACAAATCAAACAACTCATACAAGCACAAAACAAAGCACTGGCCGCCCACAACCTTGCAAGAATAAGAATGCAAGCACAAACAAAAGGAAAATATAAACTCTTCCACAAAGGCGACAAAGTTTGGCTAGAGGCCACAAATCTGAAATGGAATGTAGTCAACTCCAAGTTTGCCCAAAAGAGAGAAGGGTCCTTTGTCATAATCGAAGTAATTTCCCCTGTAGCATTCAAACTCCATCTACCAAAGACCTGGAAAATACATCTGGTCTTCCACACAGCCCTCCTTTCTCCATTTAGAACTAATGGAAATGACCCCTCACCTCCCCCACCAGACTTAATAGATGGAGATGAAGAATTCGAAATTAAGAGAATTCTACGGCATTGTAGAACTCTGTCCTCCCATTCCTTCCTGATCTAATGGAAGGGATATTCTCCCGAAGAAGATTCCTGGATCCCCAAAAGGGATCTGTCCCATGCCCAACAACTTCTCCATGACTATAAGAAGCACCATCGTCTCTGATGCCTTCCTTCTCCATCAACCACCATTACCTTCTACACCCTCACCTGTAAATTTGCGCTCATGTCCACCACCTCTACCATCCCAGAAATAACCATCAATGGATACGATGTCTCAATCCCAGTCATCCAACCACTCCAAGAGCTTCCCCAATCTTGAGAGGATGCTAATACACTGCCACTATATATTCCTGCTTCAGCAAACCCTTCATCTTTGACCATCCTCCCCTCTCATGAGAAGGTGGCAAACCCTACTTCTAATTATGCTCCTTACTTTTCTCCACGAAGTGGAATCCTCTTCATAAACTTACCTATGTATGCCCACAGGATGTGAAATGGCTGCCACAATGTAAATTACACCCTTTGCATCCATGCCTTCATGCAGGATGCACACCTCTCCGTCCCCATTGAGGCCCATCTGGACATGGGCTCTCCATTACAAGCTCTATACACCGCCTTCCTCACTCTCCAAAGACTCCACACTGGCACCACCCACACCCATGACAACTTGAATATGATGTGCACATTCCTTGTCTCAGTAATGTTATCCATCACCGTCTCGCTGGAAAATTCCCTTCTGGAGATGGCATACCAAATGGAGTTCAGGGAATTCCTCGACGACCTTGATAACTACCTTCACAATCTCCTGTCTAGTGAAACCATGTCCACCACCCTTACCAACTCTCCATCCGTGTCATCCACACCCCTCACCTTCAATGAGATGATGATCATCGAGTGACTGGAAATGTATTGGACAGGGGCTCAAGGCTGGGTTGTCCTTCCCCCATCATACCCCCACTACAACGAAGCATGCTTCCAGTGTCACCACCTTGGGCACATCTGGGTAATGTTACGAACTCTTTGCTGGACTTGTACAATTCTTTTCTTTTCTTTAATCTTATCTTATCTTCCAGCATCACATGACTAGGTCATGTGACTTATCACATGATTAGTCTAGACCTATGATGTCATCAATGATGTCATGCCTGCAGGTAACCTCATGTTGAGGTCCAGGCTCTTATCTTTTCATCTCCATCTCATAAGAGACTTCTTTTCATTTCTGTTCCTTCTCTTTTCTTCTTTTTTAATCTCCGTCTCTTCTCTTCTATTTGATGGGCATGAGGTGTGCTTCCTTTTCACACCTTATCTATGACATCACTTGGTCCATGCACACTCTCTTGTAGTATATAAAGGGACTGTCTTTGGCTGTCGTCCCTCAGCCTAATCCATTTGGTTAATCATCTCTTAGTGAGAAGTAAGACCTAAAGGACTACCCTCATCATATCCTTTTACCATCATTCCATCGAACCATCATTCTCAAGAGATCACTCAAGGGATCACATCATCGTCACCAGTATAGTTTTTCTGTTTCATAACACTTGGATTAGGCTTGTTTACCTTGCCTGATCTCTACCAACTTAGTGAATCAACGAACCTCCCCGCTCTTCTTCCAGGACCCTGACCTACATATCTGTACTCCTACCCCATACCCCCCATCTCCCTGGTTCTACAGGGATCCAGCTTTTAGTACTGACCCCAACGATTACTCCACTCAGCAAATGGGCTGGGAACTGTTGAACAGAGTTCCTGATTTACTCGACCACTGCTTCATTCAAAGAGCTCCTACTCCTGAACTTCAATATCCCTGCACTCATAGAGCCACCTCCGAGATCGAAGACTATCTTGGAAATAAAGAAGATATCCACCCCGTGGACAAAGCTCAGATAGATCGCCTTCGTCTAGAAGAACCAGCAGCTCACCATGAGTGGGTAAGGTGGGCACAAGGAACAAGGTTTAGACAGGTGGCATACACATTTTTTGTGGAAAGAGAAAAGGCTCATCTTTCCGATACTTTAATTGATCTTGAGATACAGATCTCAGCGGTGAAAGCCCTAAAGGATAAAAAGGAGAGAATTAGGCACCACTTGGAGACTCTCAAGGCAAAAAAGAAGTATCCCTCATGTAAATTCTATCAGCTTTGTAGCCGTAACGTTCCTAGGATTGAGTAAGCCTTGAAAGATAGGCTTAGGAGATCTTTATTTGCAGTAATCCATTACGTCGTCCTTCTCACACTTTCAAGAATCTGAGGGTTACGACCAAGATTGGTCAGACTCTTCCACACCTCCCACAATCGAGCTAGAACAATCATTTTACCAAAACCCTCTATCTCCACTGCCCACTATGTTGTTAGAACAACAGTTTGCAAATATCCTATCGCAGCTCATGGCCATCATGACCCAAATGAACACTAATAGTGCAAGCAAGGACGTCACCAAGAAAATAGCTGACCCAGGAAACTGGGATGGCAAACGAGATATGTACAAGTTGTGGATGATGAAGATCGACTTGTGGCAAAGCATGCAGACATGGAATAGTGATAAACTCCGTGTCGTAGCAATCCTCTCTTGGCTTGAAGGAATGAAGGCACAGCTCTTTGCAAGGTTAAAATTGGAAAAATATAAAGAGCTTGAACAAAAGCCTTGGCTAGACAAAGACAGACGAGAACTAGTAGGGTTTCCACAAGAAGATCTAGCATGGCCCACGATAAAAGGGTTAAAGAAGGAATTCAGTCGATACTTTCAAATCGACTCTTTGGCCCATGAACAGCTTGCCAAGTTAGAATGGCTAACACAAGGTGGCCGTAATACATTTGAATGGCTCAGCAGGTTTGAGCTACTCACAAAGGAAGCTGACATCTCAGACGACCACATCTTGATGCTTCTCAAATGATTAGTAGATCGTCCAATCTACCATCAAGCAAATATTCAAGACTTCGATGCTTTATATGAGGAATTTAAGGAGCTTGTCAAGAAAATAGGAGCTGCATTTGAAAAGAAGAATGAGGAATGAGGGAGCTTTGCATCATTCAGACCCCCGCAAGTAATGTCATGACCCTCATTCCCAATCTCAAGACCTCCGTTTACCCTGAGACTCTACAACCCGGCTGCACGTCCCCCTGCAGCAAATCCTAAATTCACGGCTGTTGGAATGCAACCCGGATGAGGAGCACCTATGGATATCGGTGCACAGCAAACACATCCTATAACCAATCAAGATCCACAACAGTTCCCTTCTCGTAATCCTACCAACCCTAACGTGCAGTGTTATAACTGCAATGGGTTGGAACATATATCTAGAGACTGCAAGTTACCTTGCTGCTTCCCAGTACGTCAACAAGGAACATACAATCAATGGGGAGAATACATGCCACCTCAAGAATATGTAAGTAATTACATGATGGGCATAGAATTCTCAGCAGAGCCCAATGCTGAAGGATGGCATACGGCTCAACTCTACAATATGAGGAATTCAGCTGCAGTAGCAGCTCAAGCAGTGGTGTCCCCACAAATTTCTGCATCTCATGCCCAATACACCACTGAAGAAGCCGAAGCCTATTGAAGGGACAAGATTATGGCAGAAGAAAAGGCGAAACAGGCTGCCAAGATGTCTTTAAATTAAAATTGACCAGGACTAAAAGGGGTAGTTTTGGTCGTAGGACAATCATGTTACCAAGGTTGGTTACTTCTAGTACATATTCTGACTTTGATAGTTCAGAACTGGACAATGCTATAAAATGTGCTTTTGGAATTTCCGTAAAGGCGTCTCAAATGAGTGTGGCACCAGAAAATAAAAATAGTATGCTTAATTCCTTTATCAGGTCAGTCCGTATTGCCTCTTTAAATTATAAACCCCCTACAGAAAATGGAAAAACTTTGGCTCATCACGGAGAGTTTAACATCCTGTGTAATATCAACTTTATGTACCAAGGACAAGACTGTTTAGTTGCATTAAAAGCCTTATTAGATTCAGGGGCATGCAATACGTTCATGGATTCAAAAGTTGTAGAACAATATCAACTTGAAAAGAAACCACTGGCAAGACCCCTTGAAGCTATTAATGCTGACGGATCTATCAATACACAAGGAACCCTTTGATACTATGTCACCCTTGCCATCACTCTTCAGGGTCATACCGAAATGCTAGATGCTTTAGTATCTACATTAGGGACACATCAAATCATTATCGGATATGACTGGCTCTTGAGGCATAATCCTGATATCGACTGGGTAAATAAAACAATTTCCTTCCCATGCTGCACCCCCCATTGTTGGCAGTATAACCTCCTTACCACTTCAATCCGTACTATTACCAAGGAAGAAGAACAAGAACTAAAGAAAGCTGTACCTGCAGCTTACCATGACTTTCTTGATGTATTCTCCGAATCTGAATCAAATTGTATGCCAGAATGAAAACCCTGGGATCACAGCATAGATCTTAAACCAGATTTCATACCCAAGAAAGGTCAAGTGATACCTCTTTCGGAAGCTGAACAAGAAGAAGTCAGAACCTTCCTCCAAAAAGAACTAAAGAAAGGATACATCCATCCGTCCAAATCGCCTCAAACGGCTCCTGTCTTTTTCATCCCTAAGAAAGACGGAAAAAAGAGAATGGTCATGGATTACTGCTACTTAAATGAAGGCATGATCAAGAATGTGTATCCATTACCCTTAATCTCAACTCTCATCAATCGGCTTAAGGGTGCTGACATGTTTACTACTCTAGACTTGCGATGAGGCTATAACAATGTCCACATCAGAGAAGGAGATGAATGGAAAGGAGCTTTCGTCACTTCAGAAGGCGCCTACAAACCTCTTGTCATGTACTTTGGCATGACTAACTCTCCTGCCACATTTCAACAGATGATGAACGATATCTACAATGATATGTGGGTCTATGTTCTCATCTATCTAGATGATGTAAACATTTTCACAAAAAACAAAATCAAAGAAGAACACAAAGCCATAGTTCGCAAAGTGTTGCAATGTCTAAGAGATAATGATCTCTATGCCAAACCTTCCAAATGTCACTTTTCACAATCAAAAGTGGATTTCTTAGGAATGGTAGTGTCAAAAGAAGGTGTTGAAATGCAAAAAGGCAAAGTAGATGCAATTCTAAAATGGCCAATTCCCCGAAAACTCAAAGACGTGCAATCCTTCTTGAGCTTATGTAATTATTATCGAAG
>JBBPJS010000782.1:0-13914 GCA_038088835.1 Singerocomus rubriflavus | reverse complement strand
AAACAGACTTAGGCACGTAGATTCGAACAACTTACATCCGGAATTGTGCGCCATGGCGTGTTATACCACTTGGAATCTCGGTCCATGCGACTCACGCCCCGCAAGCTAAAGAAGGTCACCTTTCCGATCTTCCCTGCGCGGATGGCTTGCGCTGCAGCTGTGTAGCCTGGCTCCACTTCCCAGTTCTCTGCCACCCTCCAGACCAGCCCTCTTGGTTTGTACTCTGTCTCATACCTTGCGATCAGCTTCAATCCTGTGGCGACATCCGGTGCGACTGGCTTTTCGCTAATAACATGCTTTCCGGCAGCCAAGGCCTTGAGGACGATATTGGGCTGTAACGTGATGGGAAGCACGACGATAACGGTCCCGATGTCGGGTCTGGCAAGTAAGGTGTCGAGATTTGCAGAGAGGTCATTGTCGTAGTAGATCTGGGGCCTGAAATGGAGCAATCTCAGCGCCTCTTCTGCCAATTCGCTCGCACTCTTGTGCGACCGCGAATAGACGGCTTTGAGGTCCGGCGCAAGTGGACCGAGGGCCTTGAGAGCGGGTAGATGCGCTGTAAACTCGAACACGGTAAGACGAGTCCTTTCTGACAGAGCATGTCCTTGTTACTTACCTTCCTTGGCAAAGATGCCACTTCCGAGGATAGCAACGCCAGCACGGGTTGTTGCAGACATGATATATGTGGCGCAGTCTGAGATGGCAGTGTGCGTGCAAGATGTAGCCACGAGCGATGGGCGGTGAGGGAACGCTATCACTGGGTTGGGCCCTATTCGCTTCGACCTTGAAACGCTTTATATTACACCTGCCTAAC
Organism: Singerocomus rubriflavus; assembly: GCA_038088835.1. Lineage (NCBI taxonomy): Eukaryota > Fungi > Basidiomycota > Agaricomycetes > Boletales > Boletaceae > Singerocomus > Singerocomus rubriflavus. The sequence continues at coordinate 13,100 of JBBPJS010000782.1, read as the reverse complement.
ACAACCTTTTTTTAGGTGGATTATCACATACGGGTGCGCGGTAAAATATCGGAAGGGAACATACCACCTTTGGATGAGGCCATGAAGTAATTTTTTTCGCCACCGGTCCCCGGACCGTGAACCATGTCAGGCCCGAACTTGTTTCGCATGGTCTCCAATTGTGTCCGCCTTTTTATTTTTTGGGTCAAGTAGTAAATTGTGCAGTGAATCCCACACAATAATATGAGTACTTGATGACATGCTATAATATGTTCAGAGCAGTAAGTCAGAAAAGCTGTCGACGGAATGTAGTTGGGTGAATAGCAGGCGCACCTGTTCACGTAGAAATGGCAAAATTCCGTTGCTGCAAAAGGACTTCAAATCTGGAGTTTCGCCAACCGGTAGTTTCAATTACGTGTGTGCATCGTCATCTCAAGCTGAATGCACCTCTGTGTCTTCCCAGTGACATCTCGGATCGAGTGCTCAACGAATGTAGAAGGCTATGGCAAGTTGATCTGGGCTACTGCTCTAAGCAGCCTGGAGAGATATTGGATGGTTGCGGGAGGTGATGTTGCCACGGACCTATGCTGACCCTGGAATAAGAACATTACATTTCTAGCACAGTATGGAGAGGTCATTACAATACCTTTTAAATTCCCTGCTCATAAATCATACCGCTTGGCGGTCGCAACGATCCCGGTGATTCCTGAGGGCAGCTAGAAAGGGGGACGGCTCTTTGTCGCACATCCTTCCCTGCCTTCGCAAAGAGTTTGTTACCGACTCGCTATGGTCGGACTTTGTGTTACTAAAGCTAGTCCCAGACACCTTGTGCTAGATACGACGGCTAGTTAAGTGGTCGTTCTGATGGTTGGTGCTCTGATCAGGTCCCTTCGGAGCATTGGCTGACAGAGTCAGTGTTGGTGGGCATCCCGCGGCCGTCGACAGCCGACTTTACCCATCGTTCATGTGCTTCTTCCAGGTTGACCACGAGTGAACTCCTGGGTGTCTCTGTCCTGGAGCAAAGTGGCAGGGTGTCTTTGTGTCAGGAAAACCAAATGATTCAAGTTGCCACGGGACCATGAACGCAAGCACTGCACCAGAAACCCGTACATGTGAGGCGGACAGTGGCGACGATCACACACCCTTCGGCGTTGGACATAATGTGATTTTATGGCACGTACAATTTAGGGGTGCTTGCAGCGCGGCGAATTCGAACCAATCCAGGAGAGCGAAATGGGAATCTGTGAATGACGAGTGAGAAAGACGTACAGTACGGTTAAAATCCAGAGTGCGCATCCATTGATCATCACAAGCTCTCGTGTCTGTGGAAATTGCAACGTGTCCTTGGCGTGGCCATTGGTAAGATGTGCCGTTCCTGTGCTAATCGCTTGTAGTTCCTGAGACTTGGTTGCCGCAGTGGAACATGACTACACATGTTACATGACTGGTACATCTGAAGTTATGGTCACGATCCAGAATTCGTGAAACGAATGCTTTCCAGGCCTGACAAGTAGAAGAGTGAGTAGTTCTTCGGATTTCTATCGCAACAACACCTATACGACGAGATTAAGCAGTGAGCCTTCAGATACCGAAATTGTACCAGATGTGGTGGTGCAGATCAGTTTCAAGGATTTGTCAAGTATACCTTCTTCCGACCTAACGGCGCCTAATCGGGAACGCAAGGTATGTCTCCATGTGAAAATGCGCATCTTCCCCGCCTACAGTCTCCGAAACCATCTCAACCCAATATACTTGGCTGCACGACGATGTATAGAAGAGTGGGAAATGAACACTGAGAGTTCTCCGCTTCTACATCTCCAAGGCTGCTATGATGTGAATATTCCGCGCGTCACGTTGCAGCATATCGAATTGGCTACCGGAGTAGCTTCCGAACTACCTTACCTCAAGATGAGGATGGTTCGTTTCTTATTATATGCAGAGTTTGCATCTTACCGTCGTAAACCTTTTATCTGGGGAGAGCACCAAAAAAGCGATTCTTATTGATTAGAAATATTTTCTAATGTCGCAGAGAGTTACTTTTCCACCAGGGACGAGAACTTGGGAATCGCTTGAGGAGGCCCTCCAGAACCTTGACCACGTCAAGTACCAGGGGATCACTGCGGCACCGAAAGCGGCGATTCTCAATACGGTGATGATGTCTGGGCACACCATTCGTGGAGTAGGTATTCACGAGTTTTATTTTATCGCCTTCTATTGTACACAGGGCCGACGGATACATCGCCAGCATTGGGGTGGCCCATGGATCCAGAGGTGTCAAATTACACATCTATTAATTGGTTATGGTGGCTTGGAAAGGACATTGATTCTGGACCGCAACCATCTTGTAAAACGCCTCCAACTCCCTTTACAAAGGGTCTTTGGCGACCCTGGTCTCGAAGGTTCCTGTTGATGCACGGCCGCAGTGCGAGCTTGATTGGGGTTCTGTGGGCCTGGATGTCCAGCCTGATGTCATAAACGGGGGCTGTCCAAGTAGCTGACGGTAGATTATATAGTATACTCCCTATGCCCACCGTGCCGTTGTTGCGACCCGGCTTCCTGCAATCGTTTAACTGCGCTTATTTCATCTTGACCTGTCAAATTTGACATACTGAATAGCCTAGGCTTGTCCATTTACCCGACCTCGTTTTACTTCCCTGATGCCGTGACCATGCCTGGACGATGCTGTCGCCGTGCGTTGGACCAGGACAAGCGTGTGTGTACAGGTGATCGGGGGTCCGACTCTGGCCTGCTCCCTGGAACACACGCTGTCAAGAGAACCTGTTTGAGGTGGTAGCAATCACATCACGAGGACGACTTATCTGAAACTCTACCCATTTTTATACACACGACGTTCAAAAAATATCCTAGTCCAGCTCAACCAGCCAGTTCGTCGCGCCAATGGCCAATTATCCAACCCATCCCTATACAACAATGTCATCGCAAAGCGCCAATCGCTCAGAGCTCGACCACGATCAATCAAACGATGACGATGCGGCGGGAAAGAAGAAGAAGACGACAAAGAGACGAAAAGTCAACCACGCGTGCCTCTATTGTCGTCGTAGTCATATGACTTGCGACGAAGGCCGGCCCTGCCAGCGTTGGTGCGTGCGATCTTGAGCTGTTGGCAGGTCCTGTGCATCCCGCATGATCGATTTCGTTTACGCCAGCATCAAGCGTGAAATCGGCCATCTGTGCCACGACGAGCAGCGGCCACCAAAGAACAAACAGGACGTGGTGGCATCATCGAACAGTGCAGAAACGTCGAGGATGATGTCTCGTGCGTGATCGTGTACCGCTTTGCCAAGGAGTGTAACAATGACACGTCTGCAGAACAAATGTACGGGAACACTACATTACAGCAGCCCTCGAATTCGCCGTGGTCTATGAACGTACCACAGAATACATTCTTATACCAGCCAGAGACCCTGGGCAACGAGTTCTCCGTTTTAACGTGCGTGTCTTCATAAGATCCTCTCTTTGGATCTGACCCCTTTGTTGACAATGTTCTCGCTATCAGTGACTTTCTGGAGACACTCGATGACGGTTCCTTCTTTACTTCGCCGCAGACTGTGACACCATCCCTTATGTCGGCGCCATCATACCCTGACCCAACGGTAGACAATGTCGGAGGTGCATACGTCGCTCAACCAACGACGGCCACCGAACCACTACGGGGTACTACAGTTGAACCGCATATAGCCCCACCAGAGGAGCCCACACCCCCACTTCTCCCATTGGCCACTAAAACGGAAAAGTTCCTTCTAACCGCAGCGGACCAAGAGTCGGGCTCGAGAGACGAACGGTTAAACCGCGTTATCAGAAGCAAATACGAGGCTGGGTTGCTGAAGCCATACGACTATGTCAAGGGTTACGCTCGCCTATCGAGATGGATGGACCGCAAGTAGGCTGCCATTCCCTTGGCAGTTGACGGATTAGCTTATACAGAACCCAATCGTAGCGTCTCGCGACAATCAAAGCAGCAAATTCTGCAACCTCTCTCCGTTCTCCGACCCAAGTTCAGAGTAAGCAGAGCGGACTCGAGACAAGTATTATCCTCTCACGTTCCTTTGCACAGGCCATCGCGCAGTCTCTTAGGGATATCGTTCGTAAAGGCCACCTCACACTAGTGTCCCACCCTGCTTGACTGCTTTCTCTACAGGACCTGGTCTTCATCGAGGAAGCCTTTGAGCGCCTGTTGCTTGATTACGATCGTGTGTTCTCGGCTATGGGCGTGCCAGCATGCCTTTGGCGTCGAACCGGCGAGATATACAAGGGCAACCGCGAGTTCACCGAGTTAGTCGGTGTCGACGGGTACATGATGCGCGACGTGAGCCTCTCTCTCTCGCCATTTTTCACATACCATGTTTTCTTCGGTAGGGTCGCCTCTGCATATATGAATTGATGGCTGAAGAGTCTGCCGTCAATTACTGGGAGGTATGTCGCACATCAGAAGAACACGTTGGACAGGTATCTCATCCCTGAATAGAAATACGGCCACGTCGCTTTTGACTCCACCCAGAAAGCAGTGCTTACTTCTTGCGTGTTACGATATAAACCCCTTATCAATACCTCATCGGATCGAAGGAAACTAAGCAGCGAGGATGCGCCAAGTGAAGAAGGTTTCGTCAATTGTTGCTTCTCATTTACGATTAGGCGGGACAAGTGGGGAATCCCGAGCATGATCGTTGGCAATTTTATCAAGTGCTAACCCCAGCTTGGAGAGTCAGACTGTAGAAGTAAAGAACAACGGAACATGCGTGTCATGTCAGTGTTTAATAGCTGGCTGTGTTGTTATAGTAATATGCACGGATTCGTCATCTACCAAGTACATCATCGAGCGTGTGTGGAGCGCACTTTCATTCGGCCATCTCTTCCGGCGGAGGACCCTGTTTCTCCTTTTCTTTGCGTGTGGCTTGCACGACATCGTCAACGCGGAGCAGCATGCGGGCCGCCTGGACATGAGATATTAGCTCACACAGTTAGTGGTTAAAGATTCACCAACCTCGATCGCCGTCTTGAGAATTTGGATCTCAACTGATGTTAGAAACAGCAGAAATCCAATCACGTGACGACACACCTTGACACTTGCACTCTCGTACAAGCCATACGACTTCATGTCTACGATCTTTCCCGTCTCGCCATCTACACCCCATGAGTATTCTGCGTTCGCATGTTTGGCTCTCAGCTCTGTCAATACTCGAATTGCGTTCCCTCCACTGTTCTGCACGAGCGTTCGAGGAATGACCTCCATCGCATCCGCGACAGCTCTGAATGGCCAGCCTTCGACGCCTGTCACGCTTCTTGCTTTTGCATGTAGTCCGACGCTGATGGCCATTTCGGTCGCCCCGCCGCCGGGTGCAAGAATAGGGTTGAAGTAGACATTGCGCGCCACTGCGAGCGCGTCAGCAAGGTTGCGGTCGATTTCATTAAGGATATCTTTGGAGGGCCCGCGAAGAAGAATCGTGCATGCTTTGGGGTCGGTGCAGGCTGTCAGGAAGGTAAAGTACCTGGAATCGGGCGAGACAGTAAGTCTTTGGATGACGATCGGTGAGGTAGAGGAACGCACTCGTCTCCTATTTTTTCGATGTGGAACAGTCCACATCCGGTGCCAACGTCAGATTCTCGGAGATCTTCCACTCGATTCACGATAATGGCACCAACAGCGAGTGCGATACGGTTATTGTCGGACTTGCGGACACGACGAATAGCAGAAACGTTTGCCCGCTCAAAGACATGCTGAGCCGTATCTATTATAGACCGTGAGTAATGTGTAGCGGATATCGCACGAGCGAACCAACCTGATATACCCTTTTCGGTGATGATAAGGTCGGGTTTAAACTCGAGTATGCGCTTGCACTGTGCGATAACCTGCTCTTCCTCGATTTCTTGCGCACGGGCCCAGTCGCTCTCCTTGGAAAACTCCATGTTCGTCTGGCTTTCGCCCTTTTTGTATTCTAACGGACAGTCTAACAGTATAATGCGAGGATGTTGTATTCTCCGGCGCATGTTGGGGTGAGTAATATCTTTATTCAGAAGAATGCCATCTAACACACGCGATTCCTCGATCGAACCACCCGGGATCTTCTCCACGCGTGCATATCTTTTGATGTCAACTGTTTTGTGTCCGTTATCTTCCGCTGCAACAGTACGGACGGCTTGAAGAGCAAGTCGGCACATAAGATCGGACCAGCGAGCGACGAACTTTGTTCCAATCGATGTTTTGATGAGGGAGAGCATTTCTTCGTCGGAAGAGGTGTTGATTGGGACGGAGATTTTGTTTATTATTTCGAGTGATTCCTTGAGAGCCTTGTTGTATGCGGAAATGATCACCACGGGATGAATGTCGCGTTCAAGCTGAGCGAGAGATTGGGCGAGGATTTCACCAGCTAAGACAATATCAGGCAGGTTGACGCAAATATTCCAAAGTAAGAGATACCTAAGATGATCACACTCGTCGTTCCATCTCCACATTCTTCATCCTGAGTTCGACTGAGCTCGATCATGTTCTTGCCAGCTGGGTGAGCAACGTCGATCTCGCGTAGAATCGCATTACCATCATTAGTCAGTCTTAAGGATATCAGAAGAAAGTGAACGAGGCATGTAGAGGTGCAGAACATACAAGATACCACCCATAGGATCTAGGATCATCTTGAGCATGGCCTTGGGGCCCAGACACGTACGGATCACATCGGCGATAGTCTGGTCGGAAAAGGCGCAAAATAAGAGGCCAAGACAAAAAGGATAGTCTTTTGTCCAACCTTGGCCGCTGTGATATTCGAAATCTGTGCCTTTCTGCCTGACTGCCTCTCCGGCGCAGTATCTAGTAAGCGAGTCAATCAGCGTAGAGAAAAGAGAGATAAATAGTTTCGAACTCATGACAAATACTGGTGTTTGTCCTGCCTGCATCTTTTCCAGTCAGTTCCGTTGCCAACGTTGGATGCAGAGAGATGGTGTCTCGTTCAAGCTACCCTTTCGAAGGCGCGTTTACTTTGCCGTGACAGTCATCACGTGCGTGTGACATGCATCACTTTCTCTAGATTAGATGGAAGGTCCAGCGTCTTGTCTACCTTGTTCGTTGGCGTCGGGCAGTAGATCTGAGGAGGCGCTATTTAGAGGCGGTTGGTCGGCCTCAAGCGTTCCATCGCCTTTCTATTCTTTGCCTTCTCATCCTCACGTTCCTTCATTCTACCTCACAATGGCCTCCTCATCGCTCTCTGCCTCTTGACCAAGTCCTGGTTCTGTCTGCCCACTCTAGGAAAGAACTACGGACGGCGAGCCAAATCAAGGCGCTCTATACCCTTCGACGCGTTTGGCAACGCGGAATCGTCTCAAATCTGAATGCATCTCGGTACGGCCATTATCTCGAGCTCCATTTCGACGAGCGAGGCCGCATCGATTCGGCCAAGGTGGTTGCTTTTGCTCTCTACAAGCCCGGACTGACTCGTCGAGTGCACGAGGAGCGCACGTTCACGTCTTTTACCAGTTTTTGTCCAGAGCAGCACCACAGGAGCGAGGCTACTTCAACATCGAAGACCCCTCGTAATATGCGCGCTTAGCCTCCTCGGGGTGTTACCGTCTACCCAACGGACCCTTTAGTGAGTATGCGATCGCCATGAAGGACGTCCGTAGTGCGATGCGCACACTCGGTTTCAAGCCAAAGCACCTCGCATCCATCTTTACCACCCTCGTTGCCATTCTCCTCTAGAGCAATATTCAATTCATAGAGGCAGATGGAAAAGATGAGTCTGCACCCGTGTGTCGCACGTCTCTTGGGCGTCAAGTGGGATGATCTTGCGCAGGCGTTGACGAACAAGACCAATTATGTGTCAAAAGCCCCTAACTCTGAACAACTCCAGATCAACTCTGACATCTCCTGCATTAAAGCTCATTAGAGCTCATTGGAGTTGTTGCCAACATCTCAGAGTTAACAGGAGTTACTTAGGAGCCACTTAAATAGCCATTGGAGTTATTGTTATATGTTGCTGTAAACAGGACAACATTTAGCCCTTGAAAGACTAGATGTGAGCATAGGGTCAAAGGTTACAAAGGAAGGAGTGGTAGCATGTAGCTACCTCTGATACAAGGGGCAAGCACCTTAGTTGAATGCTAAGGCTTTATATGTGGATGAAGAGGAGCAGCAATTGGATTGCTGGTGGTATAGTGTATATGAAAGTACAAGGGAGATGAAAGCTAAGGTATGGTACTTGCTAGATACTTATAGTTGTGTGAGCATGCACAGACCACAATCTAGGGCAGATGTGGAAATGCCTGTTGATATAGTAACCAATGGCAGAAGTAATGAAAGAAACAATAAAAAAAAAGGATGTGTTATGACATTATATTCACATCTTGTACTTTGTGTCAGCAAGGTTGTGCATAACTCTCCCTGCATACTTTGTGTTAGCACATGGGCATAACATTCTAGTGCACTGGTTGCACTTCTCACAATCATGTGATCTTTGGGTCACATAACATCCCTGATCATATGACTACCTTCATTCCTTCACATTATTATGCCTTCACCTATTATATATATCACATCTTCACTCTCTTTATCTTTTCATGACTTTCACAAACTCACACTGATGGAGGAGGAGGAGCAGATTCAAGCGAAGCGAGAATCTGGGACGACGACGACCAAGACAACTAGTGTGGGGTTTCCTAGCCTCAAAGATCCTAGTTTTGCCATCACAGGGTCATCAGGTGTTGGTTACTATGAACTAATGACAATTACCCACCGGCTTATAAGCGTTTCTGCAAAGGGTTGGGAATTTGCTGCGGAAAAGGGTCAAATTTCATGGACACAGCAACAAGGACTCACCGGGTTGACATGCGCGTCAATGGCTGGGAAGATGTTGGGTAAAGGACTTGGCAAGATGCCGTGACGTGGGAACGCCGCCTCGTGAGAATGCCAAGGCGAGGCCTTGGCGTTGACTCATCTTCTCATGCTGTAAAACAGCGTTACTTAGGGTTTAGGGGTGGATAAAAAAAGGCGAGTGCGAAGCACGAGCCTGTACACCACAAGGGTTGCGAAAGGGGGTACCTAGACAACTAGGGTCAATGCATTTCGCAGTCAACCCACCTAGTTTCGCCCCAATCGGGCTCATCAGGTCTATTTGGTACTATGTGAACTATCACAATGCTTACCGGCTTTTTATACGCAGGTAGCGTTTTATCTACGCGTGGTCAATGCTATGTGAAACATGTAGCAACGCTCACCTGAGTTCCAATCTCTCGGGTGAAACGCGTTTCATCGACTGGCTATACGGACCGGTGAAACACCGTTGTTTCACACTCATCAATGAAACTTCCTGAAACAAACAGGAGTTACATGTCAACTGCTTACCCTTCTCAGATCGGAGATCCGAGGAGATGAGCCTAAAACTCAGTTGCCAGATGTAGCCAGATCACCGGGGGTTCGGGAAGGGCTTGTGGCGTGGGAGACCAGGCTCCAGTACAGCCGGTGGTCACCGCGGATTAGGGTTAGGGTTTTAGGGTTTAGGGTTAGGCTGCAGTTACAAAGCATTGGTCATAAGCTGCATGTTATGGCAATGACTGGCCTAGGTACTCACGTTAGGGTTTAGGGTTAATGTTCGGGTTAATCAGGTTGCCCGAGCCCACGATTAGTATGTCTGATTTCATGACACATACTTGAGTACCTACCGACGCGTAGGAAAGCCAACACACTGTTGGTTAGTATTCCTGTATCGTTTCTAACGGTATAGGTGTATTGGCTATATAAACCATGAACGAACACTCCAGAAGAGGTAAATGACTGATACCTGTGCTGGTGCATAGGGTGCATCATCTCTCGAATCTGAGTAGGGAGAAGTCTTTACTGTCACGTGTTACTAGAGTCTACCCTGCGGGTTTCACTTAGTGCGTGAGGAATCCTTGACTTGGTACTTTTCGATGTGAATAAGGCATATGTTTAGACTCAGTGGCCTCTAAGGTCGTCTGCTCACCGCCTGAGTAGTACGGATTCGCGTGACCAACTTCACAAATACTAAACCAAACACTTTCGCAACCCCCGGTGGTAACCGGTTACATACGACGAATCGCAGGAGGGATAAGCAGGTTTTCAGCCTACTTTTTACGCTTGGTGCGTGGGGACCTTATCTCGCATTCCAATTGCAAGTGTTACCCTCATAGGTGAACGACTTTTTCGCAGTGGAGGGACTAGCTTCTCAAGCTACCCAGAGTGGCCTTTGTGAGGGCGTTTAGGACTTGTAAGTGGACCTGAAAAGGTCGGCTTCAATGGTCCTATCTGGGGACAACGAATCCCTAGGGGGGTAGTATCCTTGCCGTACTATGTGACTAGGTGCGCTACTACTTTCAGCCGAGTTTTCGTCCCCCTCGTCGCCGAAGGTGACGAGGGGTAAAGAAGGGGCTGCCTTAGGGGGAAGGAAGGAATCGAGGGTTGTTTGCACTAGAGCTGCATTCGATTCCTTTTCGTCGAGTGTTTCTAGGACGCTCTTTTTCCATTGAAGAGTGAGATCAAGTAGATTAACTGTTCTCTTGCGAGAAACGATCATTCTTCGTCGGGATACATCAGTTTTCCGGATATCCGGAATCATTCGCAGACAACCAGAGTCATCTTTGAACTCCAAGCTGAAATCAGCTGAAGCACAGTCATAGCTGTATGATTCGGGTTCCGGGGGATATTCGGGTGAATAATCCCCACTGTCGGCTCGCGCCAACCATTCGTGCATGTATCCAAAGATTACGTCGCCAAGTTCATGGGCGGAGAAGAAATTCCATGCAGTGTTGAAGTAGGACTTGAGTACGAGAACTCCTTCGTTCTCCTCATCCTTATGCGTGTCTAGACGCTTGTTCCACTGTTCCGTACGGTTTTTGTCAAGCCATGACAACACTAGCTTTTGCGGGTACCCTCGTTGCACATATAGGACTACCAAACTCCTGAGTGCTCTAGCGTACTGTTCAAATGTACTGCTAAGGGTAGCTAACCGGGACATCTCGCCGATAAACGTTCCTCGTTTAACATCCAACGGGTGGGCGGATATCCATGGAATTCTTTCCTGATGGGATTTAAACTTTGTATACGGCATGTGTTGCAGCTGCAATTCCGTATCGAAATACAGGCACATGTCTAAGAAAGGCATAGATAAGTCTGATGCGTCCCATTCGATTACACAATTATCGAATTGTATTTTGCTGCTCATGATCTCTATCGCGTCATCTTCCGTTTCCGCGTAGACGAGAGCGAGGCAGTCGTCGATATACCGGCCGTAGAATAGGATTCTTTCGTCCGTTTCGATGTTGGCTTTTTGCTCGAAGAAATACCCGTATAGATTAGCAAGATCAGGTGAATCGGCAACTCCCATAGCTAACCCATTTAGCTGGAGGTAATGTTCGCCATCGAATTGTGTAACCAACTCCGTATTACCGTATTCAAGAGCGTCATGAAATATTTTTTGTTGAGCCCTGTAGCTCTCCTTATCGTGGTCACGTATATTCCAGTAATGTTCGAAGTACATTTGGTACACTATATCGAGACATTTCCTAAGTGGAATGTGTGGGTAGAACGCGACTACGTCCCCCGTGACAATGAATACTTTCCTACCAGGTCTAGGACGAAGTTGACTCAATTTTATCGCAAGGTCTTTACTCCCGTGGATAACCGTATGCGCCGATTGGATAATCGGTTTGAGCATTTTTGAGCAGAATTTTGCTGCCGGATTCTGAATGGCAGAGTGGCACGGTAAAATAGGTCGAAATTTTACGGGTTGTTTATGGATTTTAGGGATTCCATAAAATCGTGGCACGTTGTGTTCCTTTCCAGGTGGCGTTATCTTACTACGCAGGAACTCCGACAGATCCCCGACCAGGTAATCGAGGTATGATTCTGCTAATAGAGCGAGCTCTTGCATCTGTTTACATTTCCTGTCTAAGATGCGTTGAGACTGAGGCTTTGTGAGACGTCTATAATCGTGCTCGTTGTTCAAAGCTTCTTTTGTCTTGTCCATGATCCAGGTGCGCTTGGACACCGCTATACCCAAGTTCTTGTCAGTAGGTGTAACAACATAATCGTTGCTAACTAAGAACTCATGGATCTGGTTGGTATTTGGAGATAGCGCTTTAAAGGTAGACTCCACCTTATGATTATCGGGTATATTGGCAATTGTTTTCTCAACAAAGTGCCGACCTCGTCTAATCGCCAGTTCCATATAGAGCGGTAATGAAGGAGGGGCCTTTTTACGGGGTTGTCTCACATCATAATCAGGATCGTATGGACGTTGCTCGTTATTCATTACGAATAAAATTCTCCATTGGATTCTGCGAACAAAATCCTTCCAGGCTGCGTCTATTAGTTCAGACCGCCGTGGTTGGTGAAATAAATATTTAGCACCAACGGAGAGTTGATATTCGATCTCCAGTGGGATAGACACTCCAGGACTTAGGTGAACATGATTTTTGAATCGGGCAGCCTCAATAAACTCAATTGGGGTATTCATAATCACTTTATTAACCGCGTCGAGGAACGGTAGCTTAAGCCAGCAATCGGGGATAGAGGAAAAAATTCCATATACAAACTTGTGATCACGACACATACAAAACTCTCCTTGCGTACAGTGTCCAGAATGTGTACTACGAGTAGAAAGAGGGGAACACTCTTTACTACCAGCTCTTAGGCCCGTGCCTTTCCCTTTCCTTTGCCCCCCCGCAACTTCTCTTGTTGCTTTTGTGCGTTGTGTAACGCCTGTTTGAAGAGAGGGCTGCGGCCCTTCTTGCCTTGAGGGGGGTCCCTCTTTCCTGCCGAGGACTTTTGTTTGCCCTCCTTTTTCTGGGAGGGTTTCGGGGCCTAACAAAGAGGGAGTTAGCATTTCGGTTGGCACATATAGGGCTAGTGCACTTACCTTGGCTTTCTTGCTCGATGAAGAAGGACCAGAGTTACCAGAACTCTTCGACTTCTCTTTCTTCATCGCCGACGCAACAGCTTTCTCCACTAGGGCCTCCATGGTGCCCTGGGTGGACGTCGATGGCACATCAGCCATCTCGACATCGGCAGCCTCATGTACAGCTTTTTTAGCACGCAACTTAGCCTGAGTTGCGTGTTCCGCTGACTCCACGATACGGTGGATGCGGAGGCCGTACATGAC
>JBBPJS010000781.1:0-13932 GCA_038088835.1 Singerocomus rubriflavus | reverse complement strand
CGGCGTGTAGGAAAGCCTGTTGTCAACGCAGTACGTGGCAGGGAAGTACTGAGTACATACTTCGTCGTAAGCCTGTAAGCTTACTTTGAGGTTCGCCCGAGTAATGATCTTCTCGGGGCCATCGACACCAAAGTGGATGGCAGAGGCATGGGTTGTATCTGAGAACGTGGGTGACGGAGGACTAGGAGAAGACGAGGGCTTTGGGGACAACACAAGACTGCGAAGTGAATGGTTTTTTCGAGGCATGGCTGCGACAGCGAGGCAGACCGACGTTTGCTGCGCTGGATAAGCTGCAGAATGCATATCCTTCCTTTTTTGGTAGAGTCGGGCACAGACAAGCTAGTAATAGAGCCATTTATCCTGACTGTACTCTCTAATAATGTAATTACAACCACAACTACGACACAGTACGAAAACTGCAAATTGGTTGAGCATGCATGTAACATCAAAGAGTCCTCCGAGACGTACGAGCTCATGGTCTTTTTGCGCCAGACGAAATGTCTGTCATCTTGTCTGGTGCATCCCGAAGGAAGAACAGCTTCGCCCGCCGTTGCTTTGTTCCTTTGCGCTCGCCCGCCCTCTGTCTGACCTTGATGTCCTTCAAATGTGGAGAGTTGACAAAGAACTGCATCTCAATCCCGGTTCGCTGGACGACGTTGCGTAGAACAAACGAAGTATCTGGGCCGCGTCTCCTGACTGATATGAGCACCCCGGAGAAAATGCCCGGGGCATGCTCGGTCGTGACGGTGAGCACAGAACCAGGAAGAAGTCGGTCGGGATGCCTGCGAGAGAACAGAGTTGCGAGCCATTCTCGTTTTTTGGGCTCCGGTAGGGCTCGATGCAAAAAAGCCATGAGACCCTTGCCGTCCCGGAGAGCATCATGCTGGCTCGACGGAATTGGGAGTGGGGAAGGCAGGATGGCAGTTTTAGAATATGGATAGTTCACGGGTGCTGCACTGGAGGAAAGTAGTCTTGCCATGAGTCTGCACACCCGCAAGGACTGCATGGCAATGGTAGTTTGGACGAGCACGAAGCACCTACCAAACCAGGCAGGAACGCTCATAAGGGTCATTACCACTGTACACGTCGAATGTGCCAAAATATTATGTACAGCTTTGAATTCAAAGCAGGGAATACATAGCAGGAAGAGTCTCAGACATATTACGGTGGTAGTCGCTGGAGTCGCGCAAGAACAAAGAGATGCAACACCATCAGGGCTAGACGTGCGGGTTATCTCGTCGCACTGTTTTTGAATTAGTACCCACGTCCCCGTCCTCTGGAAGCATCCGGATAAGAGCAATCCACATCACGACTGGCAGCAGCTCACCTTCCGCGAGCACGATAGGGATTATATCCGTAGCTGCCACCCCGATATCCGCCCCGATATCCGCCCCTGTATACTCCCCGACCCCGACCTCGATTGAAGCCGGGAATGTTAGTACGTTTGGCTGTTACCTAGTCATGCTTGTTTGATGTCTCCATGTTCCTGTAACATACAACGCTTACTTTTATTAGTCGTCCACGGAACAAAGAGTTGTCCATTGCCAGAGCAGCGTCTATGAAGTCCGCATCGGCAAATTCGACATAAGCAAATCTGAAGCGGAAGTTGTTCGCCTGCTAAACCAAGACACCCTAAAAAACGAGGTCACACACCCTTTGGGGTGACCTGTGAATTTGTCGCAAAGGATGGTCACCCGATTGATGGTCCCGCAAGCCTGGAAATGTCCCTGAATCTCTTCCGGGGTTGCACCGTAATCAACCTGGCGACAGCCACTTGTATGAGCGAGCAAGTGAAAAGCAATAACAGACGACCAAACCCACGTTCCCAACAAAGACACTTCGACTATCCGCGACGGCCCTATCCTCTTCGGTTTCCATTGGGACACCCTGATCTGTTGCGACACCGTCTGCGGTACTCTGTGACTCTGCCGCTGCTTGCAGTTCGCGCAGCTTTTTCGCCTCTCTTTCCATCTCCTCCACGCGTTGTTTCATCAGCTGAATTTCCTGTGCGGGAGTTGTGAACAACTTGGACGTAGTCGAGGGAACGGGCTCACCTTTGACTCGGCTTCCTCACCATCGTCGATGGCCGGATCAGTAGCCCCGTTCAGCGCTGCTTGTGTCACGTCGGCATCCGCCATTGCAAGTATCTCCTACTTGCCAAACTGCGAATCCAGGTTCACCTTGAAAATGGGGTTCAGTCCACGCCACACAACTTGGCAAACAAGAATACACAACCTTGTCGCCCTCCACTACACGGTGCCATTGACTTGGCTCCAACATTATCCCTCTCCTTTGGACCTCCAGCGCGGCGCTATGTGCTTGCAGACCAATAATATCGTCAAATTCATCACCGCTGGTCAGCAGTCGATAAGGAAGATTCCGTCATGTTACCCATATGGGAATACCCACCTGTAGCCTGTGGTAATCAGCAACCTCGCGTTCACCTTTACTGTGTGACGGTCGAGGTCAATTTCAATACGTGAACGGGCATCATTATAGTTACGGTACCGATGATGATGGATCACAAAGTTACTATTGTTGGCTCGGTGGCAGAGTCGCCCTCTGAAACCTCCATCTACTTTTGCAACGGGACCTCGTGCATGACTTCGCTTCTGCGCTTTGGGAACGGAACATGCACCTGCTCACTCCAATCATGTAAGCTCTATTTCGTATAGTCTCACAATTGTGTCACAGCCCATCAAAAACTTTCGACTGTCGCCTCAGTCATGAGCGTCCCCTTGGCAAGCGTGACAATAACTAGCATCACAGTCTCGCTGGGCGCTCATGTACTTGGCAGGACTTGCATGAACTCTTACCTGGTTTTCAGTTCCAGGGGCGTGCGCAGCACATGAACGTGTGTTTCGTGTGCAATGCACTCACACGGCCTCGCGTGGGAGGGTCAACGACATGCTACAACGCTCTGGGGTATTACAGCACACAAGACACCTTTGCGAATCGCACCGTGGCTAGACACAAGAGGAAACTATCACAACGAAGATAGTAAATTAAGGTTTTTGACTAAAAGTAGCGACTCCATGCTTCTAGATTTGATAGGATGATGATACAGGGGAACAAGGAATCATCAATGCGACGTAACTCGTACACACGTCGGTCTGCTCTTCGTAGTGTTCACTGTGTCAGAAAGCTGGAGCGGGTACAGTGACAATCTAGAGTGCGGTCACGGAAAGATTGCAGACGTAGGCATAGACGTCTTAGAGACGTGCATGGCGTTCGCCACTCTGATACCAAGTCAAAGGTGTGATAACTGGTCCTGACGGTTCAACGTCGTGACTCTGTGAAACTGGACCGTGCTGTGAGTGGGACAAAATGACTGAAAAATGCACTGGTACACCCGAATAGACGAATGTTGTTAGGCCCAGCACTTGGAACACACAATTTTACCATAGCAGGCGTCGCATCAAGGTAGATGTTGGCCTGTCACCAATGCCAACGCGTCACAGGGTCGACGGGTACACAGGGTCCGTATCTCGGTGGACCTGGATTCGTGAGTGCGGGAGTGCATCCAAATGGATATGCGGCCAATAGAGTAGAGAGCAACAAGGATGCCCATTGGCGGCATGGATGTCTAGTATGACATACACTCGACGGAGGGCGCAGAGAAGTGTTGGCAGAGAATGGATGCACTCCCAATTTTGCAGAGTGCGCTCGTCACCGTGATGCTTCTGATACGATTTGCGCGCATACCCCACTTCTTGGTGTCGTACGATGCCGAGGTCACTAGATACGACTTGACCAATTCCCTGTTTTCAAGGGTCGATGGCCACAGGTCATTTGATGTAAATCAAGGGGTCTCGAGCGAAGTGTTGGTGGGGGTTCTGATCCAGCCCGTCAGCTCTCGAACTTGCCAGAATTAGGTCACCAAATGGAAGACTGTGGTGATCAGGAGTGGTTTAGCGAGATAGGACCTCGAATATTTCCCAGTGGAGCTTAGGAATTTGACCATTTTTGAGTCCAGTGGTGGTGACGAACAAGCATTTTTCCCTTTTTCACCCTCGTAACCTTAACTTCCATTGTTCTGCACGTGCAGTGGATCAACCGATGCTCAAACACTGCGTTAGGACTGAACATGGTATGTCAAAAAAGGATTATTTGTTCCCGGGTGGGATGGCCCTCCGGTCCTAATATGAAAAAAAAGTTTCCATGGAACCAGTGTTACCGCATGACTTGCTCCATCCTAGAACAAAAAACGGAATTGAATAACACGAAGTGTTCCTTAATTATGGGGGGATGAAGTAAGATATGTGACAATAGTCGTGTGTTGCCGGGATTCCGTAGCGGAAGAACATACGACGCGCAGCGGCTACTTAGAATAGGAACGGCTGACGCGTTCTTTGGCACTGATCAGCACAGTCGAAGGGACGAGGCTTGGCACCCCCAGGAATGAGAGAAGAGTGAGGCCACGAGTCAACCGGGCAATGCCTTTACTCGCTTGAAGGGCCAGCAAGGCAGATGGTGGAGCGTCGATTTGGTGCCCGAGGCACTGTTGGACGGATTCGGGTGAAGTGGTCGTCCGGAGGACATTTGCTGACATGGTGGACCAGTCACAGCAATAGTGACATTCATTTCCGAACCCGTTCTCATAAAAAGACAGGGTCAAAAGAGAGCTCGGACTGTGTGCACCTCACACATACCTTTCCACTCGACCTTTTGCGTGCGACGGATAGGCCAAAGCAGAGTATGGTAGGCCGGCATTGTACACTGGTTGTCCACTGCACGAGGAGGACTGACAAGGATGGCTGTGCAGCCGACAGAGATGAACTGGCTTAGTCATTCGTGGCCCCGCAATCGGCCCGACCCGACGACTGTTGTCCGACGATATCTCGACTACAGTCCTTATTCTCGTCCTCAATACGCCTTTTACCCTGAAGACCTTTACTCCATGACCCACCAATCAAAGAAGAAACGCATCGAAGACGACAACCTCCCCGTAGAAGCTGGTACCAAGCCCATCCAGCTCCAGCGCAGGAGGGTCTGGCGCGCTTGCGAAAGTTGCAGGTGTGTGCCACATCTCGCTTTGCCTTGCCCCATCTCCGCACGTTTTCTGACCCGTTCCTCGTCAGACGCAAGAAAATCAAGTGCGATGGCTGTGAACCAACCTGCGCGCAGTGCCAATCGTCTGGATCCCAGTGCACCTGGCTCCAGACAAAGGACAGGGCTGCCTTGAGCAGACAGTACGTCGTCCTCTCACCTGGCACTCATCCAACGTTTCACCTTCTCCAGTTACGTTCAAGAACTCGAAGCACGTCTGCTTCACATGGAATCCCTCTTTTCTCAGATCACGCCCGTACTGGAGCAGCTTGGGCCGTCCCTCGGCGTCCCTTCCACGGCCGGTCCTCCCTCTGCAACTGGGATTGTTGGAGAAGCCACCCTACCTTCTGCGTCGATGGTTCTTCAGGCCATGTCGTCAAAGGCTTCCGTAGACACCCGCACGGAAGACAGCTCCTCGCCCGAGTCTTCTTCCGTCAAGATGGAGGACGATGTCTCCGAATCCCTTGGTCAGCTTGCCTTGGACGAACACGGTCATCTTCGATGGATAGGAGGTTCTTCCACAATGTCACTGATTCAATCTTTCCGTGCCTTGACGACTAACCCTCTCCATCGTGTCTCCCCGATGGAAGAGGACCCACGGGCACCTGGCCCTAGTGCGAATAAACTCTATTTCCCAGCATCCGTCTTCTTTGGGAAGATACGGGCCCTTCCCCGTGCAGACGAAGTCGAATACCCAGATGAAGACCTGTGTGACAAGTTGGTAAGCACGTGAGACATCATTTAGACCGACCGCTATTCATCACGATCACGCGCCAGATCGATGTGTATTTCGAACGGCTCCATTTCTTGATGCCTATTCTAGACAAGCCCTCGTTCATGGTCAGATATAAGCATCTCATGGGAAGGAGGAGCGATGCCGCATTTATCCAAGTTGAGGCCCCATTCATTTCCATCGTCTTTGCTATTTTCGCTTGTACCGCTCGACTCGTCAGTGACCCACGTCTGACAAGCGATCGCCAAGACGATGGTGGGATAGGCATGGTCTACTACGAGAGGCAAGCCCTCATAAACTATGTTCACTTGTCAACACTGACATTGCTTCCTTTGTCAGGGCCTTGATTCTGCACTACATCAGTCATGCATCGATTCAAGTGCCACATGTCCAAAGTTTTATTCTCATGTCTTCGTTCTTGTGTTCCATCAACTGCCTACCCCAGGCTTGGCTCCTCATGGGACAAGCGGTACGCAGTGCCCAAGACCTGGGACTGCATGTAAGTATTTTATACGGATTCCGCGGTCGTTACTGATTGAATCACTAGCGCTCACCGCGCCGATTATCTATATCCTCTATCGAGAAAGAAACTCGGCGAAAAATCTGGTGGAGTGTATACTGTTTAGATCGCATGCTGGCACTGGCACTCGGTCGTCCGCTTGGTATAGAGGACTCTGATTGCGACGTTGAACTTCCGGTGGACGTCGACGACGAATGGTTACCTGAATACTTTACTGGCGTCCAACTTTCCCAAAAGCCTCCGTCCCTAATGTCAGGTACTATCGCCTTAGTGACCCTTTATCAAATCGCCGGTCGAGTTCTACGACAAGTGTACGCCATCGACGTCTGTAAGGAAACACTCGAACCCGAGAAGAGGGTGGAGTTGCAGCGCTCGGTCGAGACTCTTGACTTGGAACTCACTAGGTGGTTCGATGATCTTCCCACTTCCTTCAGGAATCCGAGCACCAGCGGCAAGCACATGTCTATGACCGTCGTCTTATGCAGCCACTATTATTCAGTGCTTACCACCCTCCATCGCAATTTCCTACCGGTCAAGCGCGACCAGTCGGTTGTACCCAATTCAACTGCAAGAGCTGTTACGTCTGCCCGCTCATGCATCCGTCTTGCACCCTCCATCAATAATGTTGTGCCAACTTCGCATCATCTCGCATTTTTTATCCAGCATCTCTTTAGTTCGGCCGTCGTCATACTTCTGTATGCCATGCATTGCCCGGATGCAAAGGCTGCAGCTACTGCAATGGATGAAGCTAAAAGCTGTCTCCCAATCATAGAGTCATGGGAGGGTCATTGGCCGGGTGCTCGTAAATGCAAGGAACTGCTCGCCGAGTTGACGAGCACTGCAGATGAGGCTATAGGGAAAACTAGCAATGACACTTCTGGAATTTCCATCGCTCAAACCGTTGCGCCAGCGACATTGGAATCCAGACGTTCACTTATCTCTTCCTCGGGACAGGTACCAACCATGAACCGACCGATGAAGATGAAACCAAGGAAAATCAGCCGCTCACGAGATCCAAATACTACACGTCGGTCCCTTGTCTCGTCACCATATCGCGTAGATTGTAAGGAAGACATCCGCTTGATGGTGATATTATTGACTTATCTTGGACTGTAGCACAGCGCAACCGGTCGACGTCTCGCAAGAGGGGGCATGACGAGAGCGAAGGTATCGGTGGTTCAAGCTTGACTTATCCTGCCGTCTTTTCCAGCCCACAGTCGGTCGGTGGAAAATCTAGCCCTCACAGCTCTCCGGCATCTGTGAATCTACCTTCTCCATCTATGTCTACAATGGAGACGACTCAACAGCAGGACGGAAGTCCCCGTCTTGTGGGTGCATCCCCGTACAATTATCCGGGAGCACCTCTCTCTCCCCTTCATGTCCCTTCGCCCTACGACTATGGGATGCATCATAGCCCCCTTGCAACCACCAGTAGTCACCAATGGGATGGTGTTCCGGGGGAACATCGTGCTGCCGACATATATGCTTCTGGATCTCAACCCGGCTCACTGCCATACGCCACATACGAACATTCATCATCTAGTGTTGATCCAACTTGGTATAGCGGCTCCTCGGATATTGGGTTTACCCATCTTTCGACCACACCGCCCACCTCCTCATTCCCTGCCCCGGGACTGCCGTTTTTGGGGCTTGATTACATTCGAAATTATAATACGAATGGCTACTCGACCAGTGACCAAGACTCTCCTTGGCAGACATTCGATGCAGGCGCGTTTGGAATGGACCCCGAACTTCCCTTTGTCTTTGGCGAATCTCCCTCAGACTTTCACGAGGAGCGGCAGTCTCCATCACGATCCCGCCCGTGAGCACAATAGTGCTTTGGCAGATCGACGCTCGCTGTTGTATTTCTTGAACCTGTATGCGTGCCTCTTCTAAGCTCTTTCCAAGTTCTCCATTCGTCACCATGTATCCATACTCATCGCTGACGACCGTTCCAAATGACGCGTAATACTGTATAGTTGCTTTACTCGCTGAGCAGCAAACCTAACTCACTAATTTTGGCACAGCTGCTTTCCGATACATACGCTCGGATTTTTCTCCCTCGAGACCATGTTGACGTTGTAGTCCAAACCTTGTAGCTAGTTGTGCTCTTCACAAATTGAATTACATAATGAAGGTGATGCTCAGCACCGGTGACTGGCAGAAAGAAACCGACTTCCGGGAGGCTGTATTGACTGATTTCTGCGGTGACTAGCTCCACGAAACGCCATGGCTACGAACCATCCAGTAGTGGGAATCACGTCAGAAGCGTCTTGGAACCTCGTATGTGCCATGTCCATTTGTTGCTTAGCGTCAAGTTAAACAGTCGAAAGGTCGAAGACAAATTCACTCCCTATGGGAAGGAGACCCTAGCTAGACTCATTGCCTTCCTGCAGGTATGGACGATAGACACCTTCTGTATTAATGTGCACTCTGATACGCTGGGCAGGATGAAGTATACCCTTCTGCTAAGCTTTATCATGCACAAATTCCCAAGGACCCAGTACAACGATGGAAGACCGTTGTGCCAATTATTGAGGAATTGAAGGCAAAAGCGCGCAAGCTCGGACTTTGGAATCTTTTCCTCAGCAAAGCGCATTATCCTCAGCATGGTGTTCCTCTCTCGAACCTCGAGGTGTGATGATCGATTCGTTAATTCCTGACCAAAGTGCTGATGTGGACAATAGTATGCTGTTATGGCAGAGGTGATCGGACGGGGGGGACATATGGCGTCTGAGGCAGTCAACTGTGCTGCTCCAGACACGGGTAACATGGGTACACTATTCTGCCCTCCTCCCCTGGATGCTCGCTGAGGCATTTCAGAGGTTCTCGCTCGGTACGGATCCCCCGAACAGCAGAAGGAATGGCTTACACCGCTACTAAACGGAGAAATTCGATCCGCTTTTGCAATGACAGAGCGATTCGGCAGGCTTTGTCTTTCCTGTACCCTCTATTGCGCTGACACGTAGCGTGCAGTGGCATCCTCAGATGCACGTAACATCAAAACTTCTATCCGACAAGATGGCAACGAAATCGTGATTAATGGACACAAATGGTTTTGAAACCTCTTTATCTTGTCGTTACTGACCTCTCATCGTGCCCATCCGGCTTTTACCCCTTAGGTGGATATCCGGTGCTGGTGATCCCCGCACGAAGTTACACCTTGTAATGGGCAAGAGCGACTCGGAAAATCTGGACGGGTACAAACAGCAAAGTGTCGTCATTGTTCCTGCGGATGCTCCTGGTGTTCGGATTGTACGCCCGATGGAAGTATTTGGATACGACGACGCGCCAGAAGGTCATTGTGAGGTAATTTACGAGAACGTAAGAGTGCCTCTGAGTAACCTGGTACTTGGATGGGGAAGGGGATTCGAGGTAGGTCGTTCTTCCTTTGTCTTTAAACGTATACGTGATCCAATTTCTTTTAGATCGTTCAGGGACGTCTTGGGTCTGTATCCTGTTTGGTCATTCCATGGAGGGTTTACTGACGGTCCTGGCAGTCCCGGACGCATCCATCATTGCATGCGCTCTATCGGTGCAGCCTCGAGAGCACTCGACCTGATGATCCAACGGGTGACGGATCCTTCGCGCAAGACGTTTGGCAAATTCCTCTACGCACACGGTGAATACATTGGATATTGGACAAATCCATTGGACTAAGATGATTGTTTAGGCACTGTGATAGCTGAGATTGCCAAGTCTAGAGCGGAGATTGAGGCGGCGCGGTTGCTGGTTCTCAGTGCTGCTCTCCAGGCATGTTCCCGATCTCGCAATGTACATTGATCACGGTCTTAAGAAGCATCCCAGATCGATAGATACAATGCCAAGGGTGCAATGAAGGAAATTGGTATTGCCAAGGTATGCGCATTCCGAACTGGTGAACCGTGATGCTAGCGCCCATGCCTGAAACCCGTATTTGAGTTTGTGGTTCCTACAATGGCGTGCACAGTCGTAGATCGCGCGATGCAAGCGTTTGGAGCGGAAGGGTTGAGCCAAGACCAGGAACTAGCAAGCATGTATGCGCAATTGCGGACACTGCGGCTAGCCGATGTATGTGCTTAGTTATTTCTCTCGTTATCCGTCTTGAATACACTCTTTTAATAGGGACCCGACGCAGTGAGTATATTTTCTGGTTGATGACCGTAGACTCGACGTAATCTCATTTTCTCAGGTTCATATTCAGCAGGTTGGCCAAAGGGAGTTGAAGCGGGCACCCGAGTTGCACAAGCGTGCAGTAGAGTTGAGCAAGAGGGAGGCAGTCATCATGCAGAAAGCAGGTATCAAAGCTCGTCTCTAGTACACAAATGAGCTCCTCCTTTGTAGTGATACGGCCTCCTGGAAGTGGTCATTATGGTAGTATGATTGATTGAAAGTTTCACTGTATTACCGCTGTGCGTCCAGCTCTGATCTGTTCAACCATTCATCGCTCGACCCTTGGCATACAGTACACTGCCATCACGAAAAATTGTTCTCTCGTTTCAATTCTTTGAACCACGGATCTCGTCCAGGATGATTCGTGATGATGGGGTACCCACAGAGAAACCATACGATATGACACCGATCTTGCACTCTCGTTATTTCATTCTCCCGGTTTCAGCTGCTATCATGGGTACACTGATTGGTGCAGTCCGAGGCTCTCGTCGGGCATCACTGCGGTTCTTGGCTGAGAATGCACACCGACCACCTACGACGGTCCAGGGATGGTATTTCTACAATAAAACGAAAAACTACCGGCGAATGGCTGCGGGACTGCATGAAGGCGGTCTAAATGCGATGAAATTGAGCGTCGCTGCGCTCGTTTGGGTGGGGATCGAGGGTGGGCTGGAGCAATGTGGACGCCCGTGGGCCGAGGCGAGAGAATTGGGAGCTGGCGTGGGGTCGGCGAGCATTTTCGCGGCTGTGTGTAAGTCATGGTTCCATTGACTCTACACGGTCGCTGACACGGACGCCTGTCTAGACCGGCTTCCGTGGCATTCGAGTCGTCAGGCTGTGTGTCTTGGCGGGGTGGTGGGCGGTGGGATGGGACTCCTTCGATGGGCGAGGTGGTACTTGGAGGCTGTCCAGTCTACGTCTTCGGTCTAGTCGTCGCTTGCAGGGATCCAGGAGTACGATAAAAGTGGGTTTGTGCGCTCGATTGTACGTACTGGGAGATACGTGGCGAACGACGACCTCGTCGATGACTGCGGATGACGGAGGGGCTACTCCCGCCGTTCCGCACTCTGAAATGTCAATTGTGGAGTCGGTTGCTGTACGACCAACGCCCAGTCCTTCATCTCCTCCTCCTGCCCCTTCACGGTCCTCGCTGTCGTTCTTGTCGATTTCCAAGGCCATGATCAAGCTGTGGCCGTCCGTGCTCGAGCAGCTCACACCCCGGGTCAACCCCGATGGCCGCGAGCGCCTGAATCCCTTTGACGTCCTGGAGACCGCAGGTGCCACTTTGTCGTCCTCGTCACCCGGCTCTCTGGCACCCCCACCGGCACCCCCACAGCTCAGTAGTGCACCATCACAGGCCTCGCCCTCCACGCCCGGCTCTGTCCACCACCACCTGCTTGCGACGACCCCGGCTGCAGCGATTCCGGCACGAGCCGATGTTACGCCGCCAGGCCCCATAACCCCTCAATCTGGACTTTTTCTCGCCCGCATTCCTACTACACAAATATCTCTACATGCACCAGACTTTTCCATGCGCAACGCCAAAAAGTCTCCACAGCCCTCTCACTCTATGGAAAACAAATCCAGTACGCCATCGTCATCGTCCACCTCGGCCAGGACATCCTCGAGCACTACCGTCGGTGCTGCGCATACAACGCAACCACCCGCCCCATCAGCGACATCCAAAGGCCAAATCCACGTCAAACTCATATCCGCACGCGGTCTCAACGTATCCTCCGTGCACGCACGCCCATATGTGGTGGTCCAGTTCGAGCAGAACGAGTTCGTCAGTCGCGATCCTACCGAAGAAACAGACAAGGAAGTAAAAGGGACTGCCACGGCGCTATCGAGAACGTCTTCCTCAAATGCCCTCACCGCGCTCAGTGCCATCGGTGTATCGCGACCGCCCGGGAAGTCAAGCAGGAATACATCGCCCTCATCTTCACCCTCATCTTCCAACAAAGTACCATCTCCCTTACATCCCTCAGCCCAAGGACTTTTTGGGCGCATGTCAGTACATAATCCTGTGTGGAAACACGAGGTGTCTTTGTACGTGCTGCAAGCTGATCGATCACTTCTGATCTCTAACACCATCTTTAGCGATGTCACTTCTGAAGAGTCATTAATCACCTTCAACGTTTACGACCGTGTCTCCAGCCATTTCTTCCTTGGAACTTTTCAGATCAAACCCATACTGATTCACGATCACACCGTCGACCAATGGTTCAAGTATGTAATCCGTTCTCTGTTTCTCTGCTCACTCCGTTCACCGTTCTGCGTTGTTATGCCTTACTCAAATCACCAACACAGGCTCCGGCCGTTCGAAAACGAAATCGTCAGCGGGGAGATGCGTGTGCAAATCACATTCGAGCAATTCAAGGTACGCAGCAACGTGCCACGTTGCTTCCCACTACCTGTCACACACCCTCCCTTCTCTTCGCACAGTCGTGGTTGTTGACGACGACACTAACCATATAATCTTCACGTGGTAGACTAAACGAGCGCTCACCCCACGCGACTTTGAGTTCCTCAAGCTCATTGGACGCGGCACCTTTGGCAAAGTCTTCCAAGTTCGAAAAAAGGACACGAAACGCATATATGCCATGAAGATACTTTCGAAGAAGGAGATCATTGCCAAGAAAGAGGTGGCACACACGATTGGAGAACGCAAGATACTTCAGCGTTCTCTCGAATCACCCTTCCTCGTGGGCTTGAAGTTCAGCTTCCAAACAGACACGGACCTATACCTCGTTACCGATTTCAAGAGTGGTGGCGAGTTGTTTTGGCACCTGCAGAAGGAGACTCGTTTTACCGAAGAGCGGGCTCGATTTTATATCGCGGAGCTCGTTCTCGCTCTAGAACATCTACACAAGTATAACATTGTCTACCGTGATCTCAAGCCAGAGAATATCCTTCTAGATGCTACCGGTCACGTCGCACTTTGCGATTTTGGATTATCCAAGGTGGATCTCCGCCCCGATGAGCTCACGACCACATTCTGCGGTACAACTGAATATCTTGCCCCCGAGGTATTGTTGGACGAGCACGGCTACAGCAAATTGGTCGACTTCTGGTCACTTGGAGTACTTTTATTTGAAATGTGCTGTGGATGGAGCCCCTTTTACGCAGAGGATACACAACAGATGTATAAGAACATCTGTTTTGGCAAGATACGATTTCCCCGCAGTGTAATCAGCGAAGAGGGAAAAATGTTCGTCAAGGGGGTGTGTATATTTCTTGCACTACCCGAGTCCAGTGTGTGTTAAGTTTATGCTTCAGCTCCTCAACCGAAACCCGAAGCACCGCCTGGGGGCACAGCGAGATGCAGAGGAGCTCAAAGAACATCCCTTTTTCTCGAGCATAGATTGGAAGGCGCTCTCAATGAAACAGGTCACGCCTCCCTTCAAACCTGTCGTCGAGTCAGATGAATCGACAGCAAACTTTGATCCGGAGTTTACTGGTGCTGACGTTCGGGAAG
>JBBPJS010000780.1:0-13937 GCA_038088835.1 Singerocomus rubriflavus | reverse complement strand
TGTACATTTCAGTTTGAATATCAACATAACCTGACGCTCTCCCCACTCGTCCTCTAAGTCATTGACCGACTTCTCCTCACTACCCCCTCCGACCTCCGACCTCCGACCCTCAGTAAATTTGGGACAACCGGATCCTGTACAAGGGCGCACCACATAAGGTGAAGCCAAGTCCCGTCCGAATCCCTCAACTCCGGACCTTCGGAGTTCCCCTCGGAGTAGCGTCCGACCTGAGTTTAACAGACTCTCTATGTCTGAACTGATAGGTTGGCATGCATGCCAATTGCAGAAGTGATGTGAGGATTTAGAATCCATCAAGAGCCATGTACTTGCTGCATAGTTCACATTAGCCAAGCAGTTCAAAGTAGTGTACAAGAACCAGATCAAAGACTACAATTTTGCACCTGGGTGCCTAGTTCTGGTTTGAAACTCAAAGATAGAGAAGGAGCTGAATCAGAAGATGAAGCCTCAATATATTGGACTGATAGTCATTCTTTGCAGGACAACTGAAGATTCTTATGTCTTGGCTAAGTTAGATGGAACAGAATTCAAGTTGTGATATGTGGCTTTTTGAGTTATCCTGTACCATACAAGGTCCACTTCATCGATATCAGTTACTAACTTGACAGGACATGACAATAAAGACTTGGATAAGATGGCAGACAAAGAGATAGCAGAGTCAGACAATGAAGAACCAGAAACAGACAACTTTGACTAATCCATACCACCCAAACCCCAAACACCATAATCATATCAACCATACACATCATATAACACTCGTTTCCATCCTTGTATTCACCCAGAAATCTCTGTTCCACCCTGGGATTAGTCCAGTGAAATAATTCAACCCCTTTTTATCCCAGTATTCATCCAGAGCTTTATATCTATCAGAACTATACCTAACAAAGCAAGAAAAACAACCAAATAGTGCTATAGAAACATGCAAACTGAACTATCATTCCAGGTTGCAGACCACTCCTTTTTTCTTTCTACATCAAACAAAGCCCCCCCCTTACATCCCAAACATACAATATATGATTTAGACTTCATCCATGTGTGAGGACATCACACCCCTTGTTTCATTGGACAAAGAACACAGCCAGAGAAGAAAGAACATACAGATATGGACTTTGGTCATTCTATTTCAAATTATACCTCACTTACTGTCATTTCTTCCACCATTACACAGATCTGAAGGGGAATAGATATCAAAAAGGGACTGCAACAACAGGAACATGGACTACAGGTAATGAATCAAAGGCCAAGCCTGCCTTTCAAACTGGTGAGCTTGTGGACTGCATTCCCCATCTCCATCTTAGTGGCCTTGAGTGTGGCCTACACAAACCACACAGCAAGCTTAGTCCAAGTGACCTGATCCACCAGTGCAATGCTTATGAACTAATCAGAGCCACTTGCAATAGGCTGGTCAACCTTCTGCTTTCCCTTACCCTTTGGAGATGCCATCTCCAGATCCAAGTCAATGATAACAGAAGGAGGTGAGGCCTGATGATGAGGATAAACCACCCAGGTAGACTTCTTCAAGGGCTTGACAAACCTATCTGTCAACTTGCTACACTTTTCCTTGCACATCTGACACCCTTCACACAACTGCCCAGGTTTTCCCCTGCAGGATGCCTCTGTTCAGACACACCTAGCACAAGGGAGGTTGTGGGACATGTAGTCATCTCCTCCCCCCATCTTCACTTCTTCCTATTCAATAGTGAGGGAATGAGTACACTGATATGCATGTCAACACAGCCATATCCCACATGCAATGAGCACTCACCTTTTATTTCAGACTTGATGGCTCAATCACCACCTCCACACTGCATTTAGGCCAAGCCACAGGTCTGAAGGAACTGCCTAAGAAGAGAGTAGCCTGGATGGAGGACTCTCATTCCTCCTCCAGCCACTGGCAATGATGATCCTGCCAAGAATTGTAGAGTTCCTCTGTTGAGTGACCAGAGAAACACTATAACCCTGCCTATATTCATCACCTATAACCTGTTGGGCAATCTGGCATCACCAAGAGAATCCTAGAGAAGTCATGGAGAGAGGAATGCTAAATAGCAGAGGGAGGAACAGAAGTGAGAAAAGGGTGATCACCAACACCTTAATAAACTATTGCATTGTTAGTATCATCAAGTACTCTTGCAACTGGTGCGCATTCTCCTAATATCATATCCTATGAGTATGGCATAGTCATAGTCAAGCTATGGGGCAAGGAGTCAGGCTCTTGGGTAATTGCATGATTGTTTTCAGGTTATCATTCTTGAAAGCTGGTCAGGGGTGCCACCCCATCTCAGGGCATTCCACACAGCATCCCAACAAGATCTTTTTCAAGGCCACAGCCAAAAAGGAACAACTATAAATACTATCTTGTTAATATGATAAGGAATACTGGCAACATATGCCTATGTGACCTGCAGGTATAACATCCACTTGACTAGTGAATCATCTTGCATCACATAGTGTTTTCCATCAGTTGGTGCCTTCAAAAAGATAGGCATGTCTTCACAAAGAACATTGGCTTCAAGTTGTCTTGACTGTGACTTGTCTTGACCATGTCTTGAACTTGCATGACCACATAGAGATAAATAGAGGGGAGGAGGATAAGTGAGACTGCATCCAGACAATGCCTCATTCCCAGGCAGTCTGAAAACTGAGTGGGTGAATAGCTACCTTGTTACTTGCTGTTCCTTAAACATCACCAGGCCACCAGTTAAGGCAGAGTGGGAGAGGTGAACAAGTGGATTTGGCTGGGGGACAACAGCCCTTGCACAACCCCTTATATATGTTACATGAGAGTGCACAGACCATGCTGTGACTTGGGTCTAGGGTATAGCATAATTAGTGCTATTGGTAGATAAGGTAAAGGTAATAGTCCATGATGAAAAGGTTAGGCATTTATAGAAGAAGATCAGAAATGGATATGAATGCAGGGCTTACTGTAGAATGGAAGATCATTACAAGATGTGAATGATCAGGAATGTAATCATGGCAGAGATCCCATCAAGGGTTCTGCAGGGTCATAATCTAGATAAGAATCTAGATAAGGTTTTATACTGATCAGGGAAGGTGGAAATGAAGGAATGGAAGATGCATCTCAGGCATACACCAACCATGAGGTGTGGAGGAATTTAAGATGATCAGTGTGAGGTCATAAAGTTGTGAAAGGTGTAAAGAGGGTGAAGGTGTGATAATGTGACAGGTGAAGGTGTGATGTGTGAAGGGAAGGAGTGGTCACATGATCAGGGGAGTCATGTGATTATAAAGTGCAACCAGTGCACTAGGAAAGTTGTACTCATGTGCTAACACAAAGTATGCAGGGTGTATTCATGCATACTTAATGACACAAAGTACAAGTGTGGGTGTGTTGCAGAACTGAAGAGTTCTGTCTACTCTGCCAACTAAACCCAACAACCCAGCAGATGACCAGGGACAAATGATGAATCCTAAGAGATATGATGTCTGGATGAATAGAGTGCTGAACAGCAAAAAGGGGGAATGGATAAAGGAGAGGACTGCAGTAGAGACATCTTCAGATATGAACTTCAGGACTACTCTTGCAAGTCCTTGATAACAATGGTACTCTTGCAACCATGTTCTGTCTTCCTCCTAATACTAATACCCTATAGTACTAGCATAATCGTTGTTGGCTCTTAAGGCAAGGATTCCAAGCCTTGGGTAATTGCATGGCTATTCTTCAGGTTGCCATTCTTAAGAACAAGGGTGGTGTCACCATAAATATATGAGTCTGTTCAATAACCTCAACATATGTTCCAATGGAGATGCAATATCATCTATGGCTTAAATATCTGTAAATGTTCCTATAATATGATAAAACCAACACAGTATCAATAACCTCTTGTGGTTGCAGGTATAACATCAGTAGTCTGAACAATGAGGAACTATGTCATGTGATCTTTAATAGTTTCAGTGGTTCATTATCTTCCAATAAATGTCTTTTGTTCTTCTTGATACTAGGTTCTGTATGTTGATGGGGAATGAGCTTACTCATAGGCCAATACATTGGCAGTTTGGTGGTACAAGGAACTGATACAATGGTATGATGGAGGGGAGGGATAAATGTTAGCTTTATCTCCAAATGTGTCTTACTTCTAGGAATTCAATAAAGGACTGGTAGGCGAATAGCTGTCCTTTACTTGAGTTAACTTGTTATGAATTTGTGTACAAACTTGTATGAATTCATGGTATAATGACTGCTTGCTTGCATGCACAAGTACTCTTCATGACCATTCCCTGATTACGTGACCTCCCTCATTCCCTTCACATCATTACACCTTTATCTTTCACATTGATCACATTCAAGACATCACCTCTTCACATCCTTCATGACTTCACACTGATCACATCTTCCATTCCGATCTCGATCCCTCTTCCTTCATTTCCATCAGTCCCTTCAATTAGTATGATCACACATCAAGATTGCATCTCAATTACGAACCCTGCAAGATCCTAGATGGATCTCTGCCATGATCCCCTTCTTGATTAGTCACACCTTGTGATCAATCTTCCATTCTACTGTACTTCCTGCTTTCATATCCACTCTTCCATTTCTCCACCATATGAAAGCCTAACCTTTGCCTCATAGACATTACTCTTTAGCTTATCATCCAGTAGCATTAATCCTGTTATACCCTAGACTCTCATCACAGCTTGATCTGTGCACATTCCTGTAATGCATATAAGGGGTTATGAGTACAGGCTGTTCCCCCAGCCTAATCCACTTGTTACCTCTCCTACCCTGCCCTTAGTGATGGCCTAGTGATGTTAACTCAAGTAAAGAACAGCTATTTGCCTAGCCCTCTTCATTGAGCCCTAGAAGTGAGGCATATCTGGAGATAAAGCCATTCCTCCCTCCTCCCCTCTCATCATACCATCGATAGTCCCTCTTAGTACCGAACTGCCAACGTCAGGCCAGAGAGCCAACTCATACCTCAGCTAGTTTAGCCCTAGAACCTATGCAAGTATGGAACCCATTTCTTGGAAGATATAGAATCCTGAAACCATCAAAGATCACATGATGTAGTTTTTCATTGTTCAGACTACTGATGTTATACCTGCGACCTTAAGAGGCTATCATTGCCATGCAGGTCTTATATTATTAAGAGTACTGTTCACAGATATTTAAGCCACTAGTGACACAGCATCCTAGCTGGGACATATATTGGGGTTCAACAATCCAGAACAGACCCACATATCTATGGTGACACTGCCTTTGTTCTCAAGGATAGCAACCTGGTAACAGCTATGTGATTACTCAAGAGCCAGAACCCTCGCCCCAAGGCTCGACTATGATTATGCTAGTATCATAGGGTACTAGTATTAGGAGGAAGACAGAGCATTGTTGCAAGAGTACGATTGCTATCAAGGACTTGCAAGAGTAGTCCTGGAGATCTTATTATAGGAAGTCCCCCCACTTCAGTTCCCTCTTCTATCTGATTCCCCTTTCAGCTGTCCAGCACTCTTTTCTATCTGTATGTTATCTCATAGGACTCATCGTATCATTCCCTGGTTGTCTGCCAGGTTGGTTAGGTTGTGGTTGGGTAGACAGAACTCTTTGGTTCCACAACATAACTTCACTAGGCCACCACTAAGGGCAGGGTAGAAGAGGTAACAAGTGGATTAGGCTGGGGGAACAGCCTGTACTCATAACCCCACTACTTATACATTATAGGAATGTGCACAGACCAAGCTGTGACTAGGGGTCTAGGGTATGAGGGATTAATGCTAGAGGTATCTAGGGTAAAGGGTATAGTTCATGAGTAAAAGGTTAGGCATCTCTTCTGAATAATAGAACAAAGCAGAGATGAGATGCAGAGTCTAAGATATAGGGAAAGATTGATCACAAGATGTGAAAGATCTGGAAGAGGGATCATGGCAGAAATCCATCTAGGATCTTGCAGGGTTCATGATCAAGATGTGATCTTGATGAAGGATTATACTAATCAGAGGGTAAGGCAGAAATGAAGGAAGGGATTAAAATTGAAATGGAAGATTGATCAGTGAGGTCATGATAATCATGAAAGAGTGAAGAGGTGAAAGAGAATGTGATGCATGTAAAGGATTAAGGGCATGATTGATGTAAAGGGATGGAGTAGTCACATGATCAGGGAAAGAGAAAGTCATGGCACTCATGTGTGCAAGCATGCAGTCATAGTGCAGTAGTTATAGCATATCATACACAAATTCATAACAGGGTGTAATGTCATAACATCTCCAGCCTTACCTAACTGTGTTATCTCATCCTCTCTAATCCAAGTCAGCAGTCTGACAGCCTGTGCATTCTTCTGTGCAATGCTCAATATTTCCTACAGATGTCAGTAAGATCAGAAAGGCAAAGGACAGCAGGACCTACCAGGAGTGGCATCCATCACACCATCCACATTTTTTGCTCCTCCAACAACTCTTCCTTGTTGTCCAAAGTTGTCTTTACATGCATCAAAAGAGCTTCCAGTGCCCAGTTGTATTGTTCTTGTATAGTTGCCTTCAAGTTGAGCCCAGGCAATGTGGACTGGTTGTTGCAGGCAGTCTTAGCAAGGAGGTCAGACATATTGAAAAAGAGTAAAGAAGGGGAATAGTGATAGAAGAAGTAGATGAGTGAGGAAAGAAACAAAGAGGAGGTCACACCCTTCTCACACACAACATGCTTATATAAGCACTTGGAGTCAACTGAGGACAGTTGATATCAAAGTCCCCCATGGATGTAAGAAATCAATATTTCTCACAGTGGTTAGGTGCATATCCAGACCTACACAGTTTACCCAATTTCTAATATCCATGTCCCCAATAGTCCTGCTTCTATTAAACCCCTTCAGTGAGTGATCCCCTTATTTCCAGAATTTTCTACAGTACTAGACATACTATGGATGCTATGGGATACATCTAAACCTCATGCATTACATTCATTGGATGCTATTTACATTCACAAATGTCCCATTCATTCCTTTTCACTTTACTTGTTCCTGGACATCTTTTATTCACCATATATTGATACTACCTTACTTACATAAGTTCTGGATATGCTCAGACTATAAAAGAGTGTACATAGACTGAATATGAAGCTTTCTTTTTCATGAAAAAGTCATAAACACATTAGATCTGTGCCTGATACCACCATTTTCAAGTTTCTAGCATTAATCCATATGTCTGAACACTTAGTTTGCATCATATTATCAACCAGACACTTTGCATTAGGACCTACTGCCTATAGAGATTAGGAGTAGATGTCCAGTAACTACCTATTGAAGGGAATAGTAAGTCCAGACATTTACCTTTCTTTTTCCACTCTTCTTGAATCCCTTTGGGATGAGCCTATTGTTCCTTCACCCTTACTGCTGACTCTTCTTGTACACACCAAGGAGCATATTTGTTTTACATTGCCCCATGGCTTGACCATGATTATGCTGCACTTGTAGGATGCAGTATTAGAAGGAAGTGTACTAGGTGCAACAGTCCTGGTAATACTAGTAATGCAACAGTTCACCAAGGAGTATAAAGATCATTCTCTTCTCATCCCCAATCCCCTCTTCACTGTTCTAGCATCCTCTTATCTGGATTCTCTCAAGGATTCAGTCATTGATGCCAGATTATCTGATGGATTATGGTGATGGAAGATAGGCAGAGTATAGTGTTTTATTGGTTGCTCAACACCAAGTGCATGCCTTATGACTTACACTGCACTCACTAAATGCACACCTCCAGACTTGTACTGCACTTACTAGTGCATATCTTATTTTACAGCTAACCTGGTGATCTCATAACCTTCCAGTCACCTAACTTCCCCACATGACCCTTGTCATGTGCTCAAGAGACCCACACCACTTGTCACATGCAACTCACATGCCTTGCATCTCACATCTTGCATCTTGTGTCCCAAATCTTGCCCCTAGCTAACCTTGAGTCACACCAAGTCATCCTTGCAGTGTACCCTTAGTCAACCCATTAGGACTTCACCTTCCATCCTTCTATTTCACATTCTGATAAGCTTTTTCATTGTCTATGCTTCTCCATTGTTGTTATGACATCACATCCACCACTTGTACTCTGTGTCAGCAAGTGTGTGTATGACTACACCCTATATACTCTGTGTTAGTGCATGGACATGATTATCTATTCTTTATACCTTCCCTGGTCACATGATCTCCCGACCTCTCTTCACTCCATTATATTCCCATTATTTGCTTCATATTCCTAACCCCTCTCCCTTTCTCTCATGATCTTCATAACCTCTCACTGATCATCTATAGATCCACCCACATCCTCAAGGCTACCATGCTTTTCTCATCTCCACCCTTTCCCTTTGATTGATATGATCTCCTATTGAGATATCAATCTTGATCATGACCCTGCAAAACCCTTGATGGGATCTCTGCCATAATCTCCCTTCTGATCATCACATCTTGTGATGATCTTCCCTTTACATTACTTCCTGCATGCATCCTCATTTCTGATCCTCTTAGATGTATGCCTAACCTTTGCTTGCAGGACTTTACCCTTTAATCTAGTTATTAGTAGCATTAATAGCTTATACTCTAGTCAACAGTCACAGCTTGATCTGTGCACAATCATGTACTGTATATAAGGGGTTGTGCAAGGGCTGGTGTCCCCCCAGCCAAATCCACTTGTTCACCTTTCCCACTCTGCCTTAACTAATGGCCTGGTGATGTTTAAGGAATAGCAAGTAACAAGGTAGCTATTTGCCCACCTGGTCTTTGGACTGCCTGGGAGTGAGGCATTGCCTGGATGCAGTCCAATCCTTATCCTTCTCCACTCTATTTATTACTGTGTGTTCGTCAACTCATTACTCAGTCAAGACAGGATCCAGTCAAGATATTATGGACAACAATTATTATCAATACTTTGTGCAAGATAACCCATGTGATTCAAGAGTCTTATCACAAGCTCAAGATAATGTCATACCTGTGGATGACATAGGCATATGCTGCTGGTCTTCCTTATCATATTAACATGTTAGTATTTATAGTTGTTCCTCCTTGCCTGCAGGCTTGGAGATGATCTTGTTGAGTGCTGTGTGGAATGCCCTGAGATGGGGTGGCACCCCTGACCAGCTTTCAAGGTTGGCAATCTGGAGATAGCCATGTGATTACCCAAGAGCTGGACTTCTTACCCCAAGGCTCATTCACAATTATGCTGCATTCTTAGGTTGCAGTATTAGAAGGAAGTGTACTCAGTGCAATAGTCTGAGTAGTACTAATGATGCAATAGTTTGTCAAGGAGCATGAAAATCATCCTCCCCTCATTCCTAATTCCCTCACTGCTGTTCAGCATTCTCTCTTTTTGTGACTGCTCTAAGATTCAGTTAATGATGCCAGATCACTCAATGGGTTATGGTGATAGAAGATAGGCAGGGTTGTATAGTGTTTCTCTGATCGCTCAACAATTGTTTACCATTTGATATCACACAGTCAACAGTCTATCTACTATCTCCTCATGCTCCCCATGGCACACCACATCTCGACATGTCTATCTCTACTTAAACATACCCTTGAACCATTCCCCTTATCCTAGGCTTCTCAGCCTACCCTATAATATGGCATGTGTGCCATTCCCTCACACATATATACCCAAGCACTCCATAGATAGTTCCACAGCTTTGTTTTACCTTTACTAGTACCTTTTACCTATGGTACTTGTCCAAGCTCCCTTGTGTAATCACAACACATTGTATCTCCTCTTTATTGGTAGCTGTGCTACCTCTGCCACCTCTCAGCATTCTTCACCTATCGACTATCTCAATAGCTGCCTAGTCCATCTGAAAGGAAGTCCTTTGTAGAATCCTGCTAAACAGATTTGTCCCTTCATTCCAGGCTAACCCAATTGGCTAGCCTTCCACCCAAGATAGGCCTTAACCATTCTTCAGAAGGCCTTCCTTTGCCCCTCATCCCACAGTACCTGATAGGAGATACTTAAGGTTCTGCAGCCAAAGCCCTGCCTGGGCTTGACTGTAACAGATTCCTATCCTCAATCTTTCACATCTTGTGATTGATTTTCCCTTTACATTAAATCCTGCAGTCTCATCTCTGCTTCTTCCATTCTGATAGATGAGCTGCCTGACCTTTCACTCATGGACTATACCCTTTACCCTAGCTACCAATAGCATTAATACCATATATCCTAAACTTCAGTCACAGCTTGGTCTGTGCACTTCCTGTAACCATATATAAAGGGGTTGTGACAAGGGCTGAATCCCCCAGCCTAATTCACTTGTTTCATCCCTCTCCTACCCTGTTTATTAAGGTGGCCTAGTGCAAGGATACAAGTAGCATAACATTATTTGCCTACCAGACCTTTACTGGTTCCCTAGAAGTGAGACATTAGAAGATAAAGACACTGCTCCCCCTCTTCTTTTTATCATACCTTCAATTCTCATACCACTGAACAGCCAATGTAAGGCCAACAAGCAAGCTTGTACCTCATCAAGTCAGAACCCAGATCTTGAAGTACAGAAGACATTCTTTGAAAGTATCACTGAATCAAGTATCAAAGACCACATGATGGAACCATCATCATAACATTCCTGATGTTATACCTGCAATTCTGAGAGACTACCACTGTTGTGTGGATCTTATCATATTTGTTTCAGAACTAGATAACTTAAGCCATGAGTATCATTGCACATCTCATTGAAACATCATATGGGTTACAAAATATACCCACAATCTACAGTGGCACTGCCTTTGCTTTCAATGATGACAACCTGGAGAACAGTCATGCAATTACCCAAGGCTTGGAACCCTCACCTCAAGAGCTGAACATGATTACCCTACACATGTTAGGTTGTAGTGTTAGAAGGAAGACAGAAACTAGTTGCAAGAGTACTATGTTCATCAAGGACTTGCAAGAGTAGTCCTGAAGATTCTATAGAAGAAGCCTGCCTCAGTCCTCTCCTCATTCCATTCCTCAGTCCTTGCTGTTCAGCACTCTATATCTCTGGACCTCATCTCAAGGATTCATCATTCATCTCTGGTTGTCTGCTGGATTGGTTGGGTTAGTTGGTAGTGCAGTGTAACTCTTTGATTCTGCAACAAACCCCTTATATACATTACAAAGAAGAGCATGGACCATGCTGTACTCTAGAGTCTAGGGTATATGAGATTATTGCTACTGGACAATAAGATAAAGGGTAATGTTTATGAGGCAAGGATTAGGCTTTCATATGGTGGAGAAATGAAAGAGTGGATATGAAAGCAGGGAGTAAAGTAGAATGGAAGATCAATCACAATGTGTGACTGATCAGAGAGGGGATTGTGGCAGAGATCCATCTAGGATCTTGCAGGGTTTATATCAAGATGCAATCTTAATTGATGATCATACCAATCAGAGGGAATGTGTTGTGGAACTGAAGAGTTCCATCTACCCAACCACATAACCCAACCAACCTGGCAGATGACCAGGGAACAATACAATGAGTCCATGCAAGATAACATCTGGATGAGAGAGAGTGCTGGACAGCTAAAAGGGGAATCAGATAGAAGAGGGGATTGAGATGGGGGAACATTCTACAATGAGATCTCCAGGACTACTCTTGCAAGTCCTTGATAGTAACCATACTCTTGCAATGGTACTCTGTCTTCCTCCTAATACTAATACCCTATGATACTAGCATAATCATAGTTGGCTCTTGGGGCGAGGGTTTCGAGCCTTGGGTAATCATGTAGCTGTTACCAGATTGCTATCCTTAAGAATGAAGGTAGTGTCACTGTAGATATGTGAGTCTGTTCTAATATAATGACCTCCACATATGTTCCAATGAGAGATGCAATGCTACTCATGGCTTAAATATCTATAAGGTCCGGTACTAATATGGTAAGACCTATC
This sequence comes from Singerocomus rubriflavus, assembly GCA_038088835.1. NCBI lineage: Eukaryota > Fungi > Basidiomycota > Agaricomycetes > Boletales > Boletaceae > Singerocomus > Singerocomus rubriflavus. The sequence goes on along the minus strand of JBBPJS010000780.1, from coordinate 2,075 downwards.
AGCAGTGAGAGCTTCTCTAGGTCGCAGGTATAACATCAGTACTCATTACGATGAAGAGTATGTCACATGATCTTTAATAGTTTCTTGTTCATTATCTTCCAAAGAATGTGTTCCATACTTTCATATGTTCTGAGTTCTGAACTAGACATGGTACGAGTTGGCTCTCTGGCCTTGTGTTGGCAGTTCAGTATTGAGAGGAACTGATGATGGAACGATAAGGGAGAAGGAGGGGAGGATTGGCTTTATCTCCAGATGTCTCATTCCTAGGGCTCAATGAAGAGGGCTAGGTGAATAACATCCTTTACTTGACCGTTGTCACTAGGCCACCTTGGTAGGCAGGGTAGGATGTGAGGTAACAAGTGAATTAGGCTGGGAAAACAGCCTATACTCATAACCTCTTATATATGTTACAGGATCATGCACAGACCAAGCTGTGATGAGAGTCTAGGGTATATGACATTAATGCTATTGGTTAAGTAGATTAAAGGAAAGAGTCCATGAGGTAAAGGTTAGGCATCTCTTTTGAAGAATGGAACGAAGCAGAGATAAGATGCAGGGAATAGGGTAAAGGGAATGATCGATCACAAGATGTGATGATCGAGAAATGAGATTGTGGCAGAGATCCATCTAGGATCTTGCAGGGTCATGATCGAGATGTAATCTCGATAGAGAATCATACTGATCGGAGCAAACGACGGAGATAAAGGAAAAGGGATTGAGATCAGAATGGAAGATGTGATTGGTGTGATGTCATGAAGGATGTGAAGAGATAAATCTATGAATGTGATCAATGTGAAGGGTGAAGGTGTGATGATGTGAAGGAATGGTGTGGTCACGTGATCAGGGATGAGTCATGAGAAGTACTCATGCATGCAAGCAAGCAGTTATTGTACTGATGTATCATGCAAATTCATACACAAATTCATAACAGGTCTAAGATATAGGGGATGATTGATCACAAGATGTAATAATCGAGGAAGGGGATTGTGGCAGAGATCCATCTAGGATCTTGCAGAGTTTGTGATCAAGATGCAATCTCAATAAGTGATCATACCGATCGAAGGGTAAGGGCAGAGATAAAGAAAGGGATTATAATCAGAATGGAAGATGTGATCAGCGATGTCATGATAATGGAAGGAAGAGAATGTGAGATGTGAAGATGTGACAGGGTGAAGATGCAAAGGTGTGAAGGGAACGAGGAAGTCATGTGATCAGGGAAAGAGAATGTCATGGCACTCATGTGTGTAAGCATGCAGTCATAGTGCAGGATTTGTACAAGTATCATACACAATTCATAACACATCATCACTGGTGGGCATCATGGGCATTGGCCCAGTGAACTTTGGACCTATAGACCTGTAAAGTTGTTCCCACCTTTGCAACTCCTCCATAAAGTTTTTATCAGCATCTGGATGTGTTGGCGATATAGTGCACTCTTTGTCTTTGCTGGTTGTTGACTGACTGTCCAAGTCATCCTCATCTTGTGATGCTTTGATAGTAGCTGCTGCTTCTTCCAGAGCTCTGAGGACATCAGCAAATGTTGATACTTTGGGTTAAGGAGCAACAATAGGGGTGCCCCCAGTCATTGCTGCCTGGATAGTATTATGAGATGCTGCTCATGAGGGTGCAGTTGACATGGTGGTAGTGTAGGGGTGGGTTATCCTGTTGACTTCACTTCAGGGGCAATGACTCAGCTCCCTAGAAGTTACTAGGAAGGATTGCATTGCTTCTGGGAATAACCCCAAATGAAGCTGAGTGTGGGAAGGGGGTTAAAAGAAAATAGTATTGGGGTGAACACCTCTTCAAGGGTAAATAGCCTTGAGGGACAGCACAGTAGGAAGGGGGAGGCTTGTATAATGTCAGGAACAACTCTAAGTCCTAGGGCATCACTCTCAAGGATAGGAGAGAAGAAATGAATATACAAGCCTGGGGGAAGGCTCTACACTAATGACAGAGTTTATATACCTAAGGTGTGATACGAGGTAATGATGCGAGATCATGAATGGTATCATGAGTCGAATTACTACGTCCATCTGTCTGATGCCTTCTGATGGCAATATCTACCTGTCTGTCTG
>JBBPJS010000779.1:0-13944 GCA_038088835.1 Singerocomus rubriflavus | reverse complement strand
GGGGAAAGGGGGAAGAGGGGAGGGGAGGGGAGGGGGGGGGGGGGGGGGGGGGGGGGGGGGGGGGAGGGGGGGGTCGAGGAGAAGCCAACTCGGTCGTGTGTGTATGCAATTCGTTCTAGACCTCGCCTAGACCCGACGACCCGACGTGTGTTACGAAATCACGGCTACTACAGAATGAATGTATCTACTGAGAGGCGTACTTGTCCGTCCACTCCCGACTCACTCGCTGCGCGTCCTTTTCGTTCTCCTTGTAGTGCTTTGCAACATCGGTCGCTAGTGGATCATCTGGGTTCGGCGCACTCAACAGCGCCTGTATCGACAACAGCACAGTCCGGATTTGCAGTGCAGGAGACCATTTATCTACCACAGCCTCAGCGTGTCCCCGCGGCCCATATACACACGTTGCACACACCTTTCAGAATGTCCAGACAGATGCGCCCCAATTTGTCTGCAGTCAAGGCATCCCGCCGTCGTGCATCACTTGAATAAACCAACTTGGCAACGTAGAACATGCATCCTCACCGATATTCGGATGGTATATCTTGGTCAGGAACCTCACCTTGGGTGGGGTCATCGGATACTCCTCGGGAAGGAACAACTCCAAGTGAAACACGCCCTCTGAACAACGATCAGAACCCACACCGTCCGAGATGTGACTCTGCACGTACGTTGAAAGGGACTCCCATCTGGTCCTTGGATGGTCACATCAAAATACCGCAAATTGTCTTCATGCGGTGCAGCAGTAATCCCCGGAGCGGGGTCTGCGACAAGGCGTTCAGTTTCCTACACACAACAGGTGCCCGAGGTCAGCGGTGCGAGCAGCACGACATGGACATGCCGACAAGGATTACCTTGATGATTCGCTAGATCCGTCACGCCCAAACATCAACCCACTATAATGCCACACAGAACGTGCTCTCACCTTGGGAAGAGCCATATCTAGGCCTTAACGAGTGTCGCGCGAGGCAGGTCGTACAGCGATGGTCAATCGAAGCGATGAAGGCGCACTGCCGCCAAGATCCTCTCGGACGTCTCCGAATCCCGACCCCTTCCGACGCACACTATTCCCACGACGTCTCTTACCCCGCACCATGTCCAGCAGTGACGCCAATGTAAGTCCTCCGTCCGTCTCGTTTATATGACCTGACCCTTTGCCCGACAAGAACGATGGCTGGGTCAAACTAGTCAGCTCAGACGGATACGCATTTCTCGTCAAACGTAGCGTCGCCATGATGAGTGGAACGCTCAAGAACATGCTTAATTTTGACAGTTAATTGAATTCCCCTTCCATACCAAATCCTCTTCTTTTCTAATACGTGTCATATTGAATCCTCGCGTTCCATTCCTCCCCATGTATTCGTGGTGCACTACATAGGCAGCTTCAAAGAAGCACTGGCAAATACCTGTCCAATCAGCGAACGGTCAGTCATCACCCTGTTTCGCGTGATTCATAGCGTTTGCTTACATGAAAACGGCGCGCGTCTTCTCCTCGGCAACATGGTTCAATGTTCGCTTCCACACGCCCAGTGCTCCCATCGTCGAAAAAGTTTGTGAATACATGTCCTTCAAGGCCCATTACGAAGGCGCAGGATCCAGAGAGGACATTCCAATCAATGAATTCACGGAACGCATCCCGCCGGAAATCGCGCTCGAACTGTACGTCCTTGACCGACATTCCTTAAATACTCTAGTGCTGATCCTTGCTCCCTTTTTCGTTCTCCATGTTTTTTTTCCCAACCCCAATTTTCATTCCCCCCAAACCTTGATTCCATGGATGTTGTACCAGACTCTTGGCTGCGGATTACCTAGAAGGTAAAACACATTTTGGTCCCCATTTTTAAAATGGGTACATGCGATCGTTGGTGTGCTGATGAAATTGCCATTGGCCTGGTGCCTTGTTACCACCCGTCCCTAGTCTAGTCTAACGCTCAAAGCGGTCTCCTCGGCATAAATGACGCGCCTCTTCCGGGTGTGCGCACCGCGCCTCACGAATCCAGTGCCTCCTGCGGAAGGCAGTGGTGGTGACATTCATTTTTCTGGATAATGGATGCGGCAGCGTGACGTGAGGCGGCGTAAAGTACGAGCTTTCTTTGTGCTTTTATTATCTTCGAGAACGCGTTTTTGAACATCCGGACGACGCATGGAGCGCTTGTTGCATACAACAGTTTCCTTCACGTATGAAGCCTCGGAACAAAGCAGTCCAGTCGTATTCCTGCTTAGGGATATGCACACACAAGGGTCCATCCTCGCACAGACGACACAGGATCAGTTCTATCTCTTTGCTCAATAACCCTATTAATGACAAGTAATCGGCCACATGAATCCGTGGCCAGACTCGCGAACCTTGATGAAGCGGCACGTGCGCTTACAGTGACTGTACATGTCATGCATTTGACATGAACAAGGCCGCAAAACAAGGCAGCTCTTACGCCAGGGCGTCCGAACGAGGACAACAGCCCGCGTAAGCGCGTTTCACACCCTTGTGTATCGACTTGTGGACGCTCACTTGTCTGTGTGTACAGTATGTACCCGGCAACCGCCGTGGCACGCAGGCCGTGCGTGCGAGCTTGGCGACGCGCTGTCATGAGCCGCTAGAATGGAAACCAGTGGGAGAGCGGTGTGCGGCATCGGCTAATATGGACGTCAAAAAGCGACGGGATCGATCAAAACCCCAAGGGTCCAGTCCAACCAGTGTGCCATACTGTACACGCGCGGAGATACAGCACAGTGCAATACGGGTCTCTTATTTTTCTGGCGTGCGTGCGCGATCACCGTGTGGGGCTGGGTCTTCGACAATGATGCCCGTCACCTACATAGTACACACTCGCACGTCCAGACGTGGAGGTGCGGGCAGGTTGCATTCATTACGCCCCGTGATACATACGTGCTGGCGTACGTTCCACGCCATCCTGTTCTGCCTCAACGCCGTTGCAACGTGCACTGCACTGGTCCCAGACTTTGGGACGTGGCTTGTATCTGGGCCTGGCTAGACGGTCCATCAGTGGCTGGAAGCCGGAGGACCTCTCTAGGCGCGGTTGGATTGCGCCAGACCTTCGCTCAAGCGTGAGCGTCAGCCAATGTCGCGTTGCGGATGGCGAAAACCGACAGACAGGCCCACCAGTGGGTCCGACGATACAGCGAGTATAACAACGGACGAGGCGACGTCAACGTCAAGGATCGGGGCCCCAGAAGGGGGTGGGGGGGAGTTGTGGCTGCCACCTTGTTTTTATTTTTACTTCCGCATACCGGTATCGCGGAGTGTTGCGGAGTGTCGCGGGTCACGTGCACAATGCAGACCCCCCCCCTCCTTGTGCTTTCTTTTCTTTTTATGCATGGTCGATGGACGAATGAACGACGTGGGATGGATCCGACGCGACTATTTTCTGTTTGCGGATAAATGGGCCTTTGGGATTCAGAGCGGAGCGTTTCAGAGACAGAAAACAATAAAAGAATCGGGCGGATTCGGAGGATTCGGCACGCTGGAGGGACGTTGGGTAGAGACGGTTTTATTTCAGAGTTCCTTGTCGCAACTTTTCTGAAGTTATAGTGACACCGACGACGCGTTAATAGCTCACATGGGGTATATGCACGTGTAATCCCGTAATATGCAAGTAATTGTGGGTGTCGAATGAACGGTGGAAAGACAAACGTGATGACAACACTAACATACGAGGCAAATTTGATCCAAAGTCGCCGTGTTCGCGGGCACGAATGTGCATGTGGATTTGTCTCTGCCACTTCATTTTTTTAAAAAAAGGTAGATGAGAACCCCGACGAGCTCCAAGTCAGCGGCGCCATACGTACCATCCTGGTGTCATGCTGAAGACTGCGTCAGTATTGCTACGAATATGTAAATACTTACTACACGGCTGGTCCGGCACGCGATTAGGGAAGCGCAGCACAAAAGAGACATGGAAGCAACAGAGACGGTCGTTTGTGGGAGAACTGTGTACAGCGCTGAGGATTCCAGGTGATTTGGTGCAACAGCACTTTCTGTTTCACTTTGCGTTCGTTCACGTGTCGTGAGACCACGGATCGTTGGATGACAGCGGTACTCGTTACCGGGCCAGAGATCAGGTTTACTGGATGGGCTTGGAGGGAGTGCAGGAACGACCCTGACTGAAATACTTGCGGCAAAATTTGACCCTTCGTACTCGTGTGACGGCAGGGAAATCATCCCTCTCACAGACTGTACGACGGTCTTCGAGCAACGCTAGACCCACACCAGAACCTGAGAAAGATAAGTGACCTTGGACTTCGTTGGAGGTAAATCAGTGAGAACGTATGATGGAGAGGATACGGATCGTGACACCGCCGTACTCTCCGTGATATCAACTCTTGTGGCAGCTGTCATGGCCACCTATCCACCTTCTCGTCGTCAAATGGGACACTACTCGGAACAATGGGATCTTCGCAGTATTTGCCAAGGCTGAAGAGACATTCAGCCGCATCGACATCGTTTTCAACAACGCAGGCAAGATGCCTAACGGGGGATCAGACACTGTCAACGATATGCACGCATGAGCGGTGTCTGAATTCAGCTTCCGAGGTAACCGCACAAGTCACTGGCCCTGTGGTGGCAGACTCCTTCAAGTGTCATCTGGATTGGACATGGGGAGTCGCGCGCTTTCCAGGGGTTATAGTGCTTCGTAAACCCGAGAATCATTGTGTTTCCTTCCAGGTTCGTATGTTGTCCAAGGGAATGCGCTCCCGAGGTGTTGACGGAAACACTTGAAAATAAGTTGGACCCTGCGTGGAATACCAAGGTTAGAAAGACTGAGTAGCTTCACACCCATGAGTCTCTCCATCGACGGAAACTGGATGCAAACAGATTACCATCTTCGAACCGAAACCATTCCTCACAGATATGCCGACAATAAACGGCAACGTAGCCTCTCCTCGTCCTGAATACACAAACACTGAACTGCCAGGACACAAATGGCGCGTAATTTTCCAATTAAACGTCCTCATGAACGGCGATCCCAAAAAGGTTTGCATTGCATTTGAGAAAGCGTCTCGACTGGAAGATCCTCCAACCCGGTTTCCTCTCTATTGGTACCTGAGAGAGAAGAAAAGAGCGTGATAAAGAAGGCAGAAATACATATAGGTCTGGCCAGGTGACCAGTCAAGACACGATTTTATGTTGGCTAAAGCCGGATATGTGTCACGTGAGCAACTCCATCACCAATCTGGCAAGTGATGAATCGTTAGTACTCGAGAAAGTACAGATCATAATGAGGCACCTGTTTGGAACTTACAGTGATGTTTCTTATATTCTCAATACTGACGTGGTGATCAAGCATCGGGTTAGTACAGGGAATGTCAATGTGAATCACGTGATGTTCACGCCCTAAAAACCGACATTAGGCTCTCAATTTTCTGAGAGGCTCTGGAGGTACTATTACTGCAGAACGTAGGTCCTACAACAATGTTTGGCGCCTTGCAGGTTCGGGAGAGGAAGGGCAAAGGTGCGTTTTTCACACGCTGGATGCTATAGACGCTCAAAACCTGTGACTTGCATTTATGGCTCGAAAGGAGTGACAAATGCTATTCGCGCGAGTACTGCGGTCATGGCCTATCAGGCGTCACCACGTAATAATGCTAGATATGGCATGGTCTCCCACTCAACTATCTATCCACTCAGGCGTGCCCCCTCTCGCAGCAGCCGAATATGTGGGAGTGCAGCCAAGCAAAAGAGACTGCATGTCACGAGGCAAGTACAGGGCGGTATTTAGAGGGAAGCAAAGCGGAACCACACGTCCGTTCTGGAAGGACTGGTGTTCGACAGATTCCCTATCGTTCTCGGTTAACTAGTCCTATAAATGATCCTTATCACGGCGCATATGCTAATCGCGGGGCGATATATCGCCTTTGGAAAGAATACGGATCTTGTTCGGGTTGTCTCCGTACGGATTCCGAGAAGCTTGTTCCGGTTGGTATCAGTTCGAAATTCGTCATGTGGTTGGCCTTTTTGTGGACGTGTACGGACCATGCATCCGACAGAAGACGAGGCGTCGTGTTCAGAAAGAGTGTACGTACCACGCCTTTCCAAGCTCCCTCGTAGTCCTTGTGGCTTGGTCTGAACCCACTGGAACGCCCTTTTACAGTAAAAAACATTTTTGAGAATTGGTGTCCTAATACAACGTGATGTGTTTTTACGTGGAGAAGGTTACAAAACACTTGTACACATACAACATACCCGTTGATACAACAAACTATCAGCATTCAAATAGCACACCTATACCAGTTTCGTCTTCTCCAAGATTCCATTTCTAGGTTAGTCTGCCCTCTGCACCGTCTCCTTATGTAGCCTCGTACCTCTTTGATGATGTCGTTTTCGTGGTCACCTTTCTCCTCGTCTCCACCACCCGTTCGGACGTCCTCCTTTGCTGTTGCGCCACATTCATGTCCATGCCAATGTCCCCCTCATCGAGCCTGCGAATTTCCATACCGAGTTCTTCGAGGTCGTTTGACCCACGGCGACGCATACTTGGGGCGGGGATGACAGGGTAGTCTGGCTCGTCGGTCGGTTGGAACATTGGGAGACGCTCGTTGGCGAGATCAGAGCGACGACTATATTAGGGTCGGCGCGTGGTAAAGAAGTAATTCGTAGTAGCCCAAGTAGAACAATACCCGGATTCAATGCATGCGGAAGAATACCGTTGACGGACATCAGTTCACAACAGAACAGGACGAGAAAGGGAAAGGACGGACGCGTCTGCAAAATTGCGAATGTAATGTCTGATTTGTGTACCGTGTGCAGTGAGCATGTCGGGGCCTCTTTGGTCTTCCATAGGAAAGGTCAGCAGCTCGGAGGCGTTCTCGGCTTCCTCTCTGTAGGAAAAAGCGAAGGGTATTGGCGATTAGTTTAGCTGGGAGAATCTTAAATGAAGAACAGCAAGTAAAGATGAAAAAAGGGTGGATAAGACGTCCCGACATTTAGTTCTTGGCAGCAACAAAAAACATCATGAATCGATGTTGATTGCAACACCGCAAGGCAAGTTGCAATACACCGATTTCTGGTCCCATTTACCCAACACGATGAATCATGATGTGCACAGGAGCCACCCGATATTGTAGTTCCAAAACCGCATTTGCAACGCACCTCAGAAGCTGGAACACCCGCTGCATCTTTCCAACTGCCAAAATCTTGTTCTTAATTTGTTGTCTTCTTGCTGCGACATCTGGTGGCAGCGCGAGATCGACGCTAGGATCTTCCTCTTCTTCTTCCTCCTCCTCCTCCTCCTCTATGCACTCAAGTTCCTCTGGACTGCACGTCGCGAGGATCGCAAGTAGCATCTCCGTGACTAGTGACATTCGCGCACAGACCAAGTCGTGAGCTACACATGGGCACAGAACACTTCAGAAGAAACGTACTCTTTGCACCAACGAACGGTAAACTCCACGTGAATCCATCCATGAAGTTCGGTAACCAATACGGATGATTGCTGGAGTTGAACTGCCTGATCGTGATGTTCTTGTTTGCGTACTTGATGATAGCACCGCGATTGTGGTAGACATCGAGATAATTGGGTGCGCTGAAGACAGTTATTACAGAGGGAAACTTTTTTGTCGGAGTTTTGCGGTACATCATGTATCTGGGAGCAATGACTTCTGAAGAACGTGAAAGAAACAACGGGACATACCCTGCGTCTTGGGCCTCGTGCCCCCGCACGATCCCAAGTAGACTGTTCCGCTCAAGGAATTTGCATGCCGCTTCATATCTTTGGCAGTACGCCACCTCACTGTTCGTTATACGGACACCCACACTAAGAGTGAGACACTTACGTATAAAAGTACGAGCAACCCCTCGTAGCATTGTGCTCGAATGTCGTGCCTGGAGGCAAAGCAGGACCATGTGCGGAAGGCTCTAGCTCGTATCCGAAATTTGAGATAGGGTCCGACCACAACAGATCACATAGCAACCCGCTAGATCCGGGCTCCTGGAAGCGGTCAAGCTGTGCATACATCCGTCAATTAGATGCTCGACCATGGTCTCAGAATAGGAATGTGAGGGTGATGATGATGATGGTGAAAACGTACTCGTCGGATGTCGTCTAGGGTGAGAAGACTAGGTGAAATACCTCCGTGAACACAAAAAAAGCGGCTGTCGACAAGCGCGGCAACGGGCAGTGCATTGAAGGATTCCAAACACGCGTCATAAACGGCTTGAGAGTACTTGTGGAGGCCTATGCCAAGAAAGAGGACATTCGTCGCATTGAGCTCGGGCGGAACCTGGACGTTTCCCGAGGACATGCGTACATTCGCGTTTAAAAGTAAAATATTCTGTTAGATGCCGGCATTCATGGTTGCCGCGAAGGAGAGTAATATCTTTTGGACGTTGGATCTTGAGTGCATAGAGGTATAACAAGCACTGTTGGTATGACGAGTGATGTTTTGATGAGGCAACAACGATAAATTGGAAGGACGCGCACTTCGATGCCAAAGTTTCCGCGATCGACGTAGTCACCAAGGAATAAATACGAGCTTTCTGAAAGGCTTCCTCCAATTTCGAAGAGTTTCATGAGGTCATACTGCGTGAGCATGGATAAGAAGGGGATCAGCCCATCTATATGGTACTTGAACGGGGTTGATGGTGAGAGCGCACTCACGTATTGACCATGGACGTCTCCGCATACTACGATGAGTTCGGCAATGGCACACGACCGGTCATTTGTGCTGACGACAGCCAAGAGAGATGGGGTGCAAACTTACTCGTGACAGGACTGCCTACGTTGACTAGATTCGGTTCGCGAGATAAGATAGATGTTGCTCTGGAGAGGATGACAAGCGCCTGCTTCTCTGTCAATCTGCCCTCCTTGAAGAAATGCTGCTTCATAAACTCGACATTGGGTAGCATATGATGGTCGCCTGGTGGGCCGTACTCCCTGATGAAGAGCTGGTCATCGGTTGGTTTCCAACCCACAGGCTGTACAACCTGTATAGACAAGAACGCAACAGAAAAAGGTGGTCAATCATACTGCGATGGTCCTGTACTGTAGATTGTGTTTGAGAGTGGGAGGTCAATATGAGAGACTAACATTGGGCATTGCTCGTTCTTTTAAACTTGCGCCAGGTTGGACGGTATTCCACTGGGCCACACCACCTGGAATAACGGGGTCGCGCTCTTGTTCGATGGTGGCGTTGTAGGGCGGTGGATTCGGATAGCTGAGTGGTTTATTGGCGGTATGGTAGTATTCCTGGCTAGATGACATTCAGATCGCTGCTGGGTATCTGCTGTGGGTCTTGCTGGGTATCGTGGGTCGTATCGCTGGGCGTCGTAAGCAACGCTCGGTCACCGGCGTAGCGCTGGTGGTCGGGTGTTACGCGATGCTACTGCAGACTTGCTTTGTTCTTGTACGGAGCTTACACTGGCCGGATTCCGCATCTCCAAGGCCGCGTTTTTCTTTTCTTACTTACAACCGATTATCAGCGCTGGCGTTGACAAGGATACCACACTCATCCTTCCTCACGTCTCCGGGTTGCACCAGGTCGAACTACGTCCCCCCCCTTCGAACACAAAAGACGTCGTTTCATCTCCACGGTGCTTCGTCGTTCCATCCGCCGGTGCAATTGGCCAAGAAACTCGGTCCTTTGGTGCGGGAAAATATGCGTGGAACGCGTCAAGAGACAGCCACAAACACGCTGCTCGGGATAGGAACTACCATCAGTGGTGGAGCGCCGTCCCTCCAGTCTATCCGAGACCACGCAATTTCAAGACACCACCAGGATTTTTAGTAATTACTTTTCTACCATACTCGTTTAGTACCTCGACTGATCATGATGCTCAAGGTTCACACTAGTAGTCACACTTGTCTGTGCTTGCCGACACCATCTGACGGTAACGTCCGTCATGGTGTACTCGTGAATTATCTCGTCGTTCATCCGTTTTTTATTTGATCATGTGTGTTCTCAACAAGAGCGGGTCTTCGGGATACCGAAGCAGTGCTCTATCTCGTTGGTCGACTACAACCGATGTTCGATAGGGGAACATGGTTGACCTTAAAAAGACTAACACCTAGGTGTATCATTGTAGGTCTTGAAATACTGACATAGACCACAACTCATAGTATTGTTCACCCAAGCCTTCTCTTGTTTTGGAGATAATATCCTGAACATCATGCATTCCTTTGTTCCTCCGCCGTCATATCCCTGGGAAGCTTACCACCGAAATAGACATCATCGAGACGCCAGTGCGCAGACCAAGACGATGACCCCAACATTTTCACACCGACTGTTAAACCGAATAAACCATATCCGCAGGTCTGCTATTGTTATTACCCCATACTCAATGTCTGACTGGACTACAACCACTTTAGCCCTCGTTTCCATCGGGGCTCTCTATATTGCACGACAGGCCCTTGGGAGTCGAACTTCCTGCCCGTTACCTCCCGGACCTCTGGGTTTGCCGTGGGTTGGGAATGTTATAGGATTTGATACTGCTGCCCCATGGAAAACATATGCCAAGTGGTCAAGGATGTACGGTGTGTTGCAACATATTCATTTTGGTTCTACATCATCCACTGAAGCAGATATCTGTATAGGCGACATTGTTTATACTCGGCTGATGGGAAAGGACATTATCATCATCCATTCGGAAAAAGTTGCAAGGGACTTGCTCGAGAAACGGTCTAGAAACTATTCGGATCGCCCATACCTCGCCACGAGCGAATTGTCAGTTCCTCACTTCTAACCATGCTCTATTGAATTAAAACAACACTTCAAGATGTGGAATTGGCTTCCTTTCCTCTCTGATGTCTTATGGGGATCGTTGGCGACTGCACAGGCGCTTTTTCCACCAAACGTTTCGCCTCGATGCGGCATCCAGATTTTGGCCCATTCAGGATCGCAGGGCCTGTCATTTCCTTCGACAGTTGCTCGAAACCCCTGATCGAGTCGCGGATCATGTATTCGAGTAAGTGCACCTCAATGGGTGCAATGGTGAGCTTAACTCTCCTTCGCGTCTAGATACACGGCGTCGGTGATTCTGAATAGCACATACAACTATGACCCAGCATCTCGAACGGACGAACTTGTTGAGATGGCCGCAACTACCTTGGACAGTATACTGCTTCCTGCACGTCCCGATGTTGCGATTGTGGCTGGCGCTTTCCCGCTACGTGAGTCAATGTCATGTTCTGTTGCATGTTTCACCCCCCTAATCCGTCGCAAGTGCTTTCTCTCCCGTCGTGGTTTCCCGGTATGTCATTCAAGAAGCAGATGGAAATGGCACGCACATCTTCGGAGCAGTATCTGGAACGACCGTTTGAGTACTCTCTTCAGAAAGTGGGTCATCCTGATCACTCATCCCATGCGCATGCCAAGCACATACGTACTCTAGCTGAGCGGTAGTGTCGCACCATCGATGGTACATGATGCACTGCGACAAATGGAAAAGAAGGAAATTACACCAGAAGAATCGTGGATGGAGGCACTGAAGGAGGCATGCGGAACTGCGTTCATAGGTACGCTATTTGGACGCTTCGTGCGATCCTTGGCTCATACGTGTTATCCATCCTGTCAGGTGGAGCAGAGACCGTACGTCACCTACGTCTTCGTGGTGCTCATCGTCCCTCATTATAAACAGTCTAATTCGGTCTTGATGGCATTCTTTCTCATGATGGTGTTGAACCCGGCAATACAAGAAAAGGCATATGCCCAGATCATTGCTGTGGTGGGCACCGACAAATTACCGGCAATAGATGATCGATCTTTGTTGCCTCTTGTAGATGCTATTTTTTGGGAAACCCTCAGATACCACCCCGTCGTTCCTCTCTGCAAGTGATCCCACCTGTTTCTCAACTCTCGTTCTGATTCCCCTTGGGTCACGCAGCGGTTGCGCATACTTCAATGGATGACGACATGTATAATGGATTCTATATTCCAAAAGGTGGTTCACGGATCGTCTCTCGAGCAATCAAGGATTTACTGATGGCTGCTGTCAGGTGCTATCCTCTTGGCGAATCTATGGTTCGTACAATCACATCCGTTGGTAACAGATCTCGATGACCCCTACTTCCAGGTACATGACACACGACGAATCTCGATTCCCTAATCCACACGCATTCATACCAGAACGATTTCTGAACGACGATGGTTCCTTGAAACCGAACGAGATTGAATACATCACATTCGGATTTGGGCGACGGATCTGCCCTGGGAGGCACTTTGCAGATTCGTCCGTGTGGGCGGTTATCGCCAAGGTACTGGCCGTCTTCAAGATCACGACGGCTGTGGATGAGAATGGGGCAGAGATTCCGGTGGAACCCAAGTTTTCGAGTGGGGTTGTTATGTGGGTGTGGATGCACGACAAGAGAGCTATTGCTCTCTTTGACGCTCGGGCGTGATGCTGATCTGTTGCTCTCCACAGACATCCTCTTCCGTTCAAGTTTAGGATTGTGCCCAGGAAGCCTGGAATGAACGGCGAGAAACTGGGGCAGTTGATTGTTGCAAGCACGCGTTGAATGACACGATTTCAGGGTGCAAGTTGTGCGTGCGTGCGTTACTCTAGCTCACCCAACGACGGGTGAGTCGGTCCCAGCAATGGTACCTCGCCCTTTCTTCACGATGGTATTTCCACCCGACTGTTGTATTCTCATTTCTCTGTACCATCATCTTGTATAACTCGTGTCCATATCCACAGAAACCAATGATTTACAGCCTTTTTCCAACCGCTCGACCGCTAAAAAAGTGTACGCGAGGCGTTTTGACTGACGTAGTCTTCAAAAAGGTGGCCTTGCTCTGTGCAGGCATGGAAAAGATCCCATTCGAAGCATCTCTTCCCTTTGCGACGACGTGCATGTCAAAAGAAAAAAAAAAAAAAAAAAGAGTAGCTACTTGGAAATTTATCCGACGTAGAGGACAGACGGGTTTAAGAGGGTGTACCACATTGACGTACCTACCGCCAAAGAAGGCCGTCTTTTCGAGAGCTGTACCGTCTAAAGAAGTGTCCACTGAAATACCCTCATCAACATCGAGGGCTTGTACGAGTGGAGGGAGATATCCAAGGTCGTGGAACCCGTCCGTGGCAGAGCACCGCATTCCTCACGTTCTTGCACCCTCACGTCCATCCTGAGCGCTCGAAAAACAAGCTTTTAACCGACTCTTTTGCTCTTCTGTGGTGACCATGGCAGATTTTGTTCAAGGACTCGACCCTGGCAAGCTGGTGTTGGCCGGCGCTGTAGGCATTTCCTCCATTGTTTTTCTTTTTGGGTTGCCCGTGTCCGACCGTCCATCTGTTAGGTGTTGTCCTTTGTCATGAGCCTCTTCTCTGCCCCGGCGTACAACCTGCCCATCTTTTTGTTTGGAACGCTCGTGAACGAGAGCAGTGATGCGATACAGTCGCTCAAGCTGGTAACTACCACACCCCGACCCCTCGCCCCAGACTGAACGCAACATGGACCCCCCACAGTTCACCGGCGTCCTGAGCGCATCGATCCTCTTTGATATCATTTGGATCTTCAACAACGAGCAAAGCGGCTTTGCCAGGCTGCTCCTCCTTCTCTTGTGGTTACTCAAGGCGCGTCGCTGCGGAATGCGGTCCTATACGCTCTTGCTGATAGGAACCCCACTTCTCTCTCTTTCTAACCCTCTAGTTACCCACCGCAGCGACATTCTTGGCTGCTCTTCGCCAACGAGGCTCGCAGTTCATGGGCATCGGTGCAGATATTAGTGGTCCGACGGGTGCGTGATGCCCACCACCAGACCGTGTGCGTGCGTAGCGTAGTGTACTGATGCGCCGTCCGCAGTCTGGTCCATGCCCGGTGGGTTCACATCGAGTGGCCGTGAAGGCTACCAAGTCGTCGACGACGAACAGCCCCGCGTTCCCGTCGTACGTGGCCCGCCGCCGCCACCACCGCCACCCCAAAAACCGACCCTCGTCGCCCCCTCGCCCAAGCCCTCTCCCAGCATCCAACCGGGCCCCTGTCAACGTGCGCAAGGACA
>JBBPJS010000778.1:0-13955 GCA_038088835.1 Singerocomus rubriflavus | reverse complement strand
CGCAAGTGCGCGAAGCCAGAGCATCTTCATATTACATAATCACTCAGGGATTTAGTTGGTTGCAACGTTGACCGTCCTCGCCTCCCCCCGAGCTGTCTTTCTAGTTTGTATTTCGTCCCACTGGGTCTATGACGGCCGTTCTCCCTGTCGTAGATGCTCTACGCAGAGATTCAGTGATGGCATCCCTTGACGACAACCACATCAAGTATGTCGACCGCAACCTCGCCACCTCCGCTCCTCACCCCTCTATAAGTTATTCTTCCTCCACAGACTGGAAAACGAAATACTATGAGGTCACAGATATGCTCGCAGAAACTCGGGCTGAGCTTGACGAATTTCATACCTCCAGCAAGGAGCTCGAGGAAGAGCTCATCAAGGAAATAGAACGCACAGAAAAGGCACAGCAGGATTTAAAGGTCAAAGTCGCTCGCGTCGAGACAGAGAGGGACGAATGGAAGGTTCGTCGTCGCTCGTCCCAACAACACACCCTGAACCTCTCTGCCCTAGTCCAAGTTCATGTCCCTTCAAACTACCCACAATACAACCACCACCTCATTACAGCGCGAGTTGGATACAGCAAGGCAGGAGTCCCAGAAGCTCAAGGTCCAGCTCCGTGAACTTGAAATGGGTAACGATGACCTTGAACGAAATGAACGCGCAGTCACGTCCACTTTGGCCGACGTCGAATCCAAGTATTCCCGCGTACTCGAAGAGAAAATTCTTCTCGAGCACGAACTCCTCGATAAAGCTAGCCTAGAGGAAGAATGTCAGCGGTTAAAGGATGAACTACGGGGTGCGTTCGATCATGTCTCCCTAACCCAATCACTCACGGTCCGCCAAAGATGCTGGGGTCGAGATCTCCATTCTCAAGGATCAACTTGTAACTGCTCGTTCCGACCCACCAAGTACCAATTCGGAATCATCCACTTCTACAGCACTCTTGACATCCTTCCCTCTCTCCTCCCCTCCATTGACCGAGGAAAGCTTGTTGAGTACTCCTTCGCCCGACTTCAACTTGTCCGAGCTGTCGACCGACAAGTCATCGGTTTCTACACCTTCTCGTCCTCCATCTACTTCTTTCAGTTCAACCTCTGGTCAATCCACCCTACTTCAACGAGCCGGCTTCCAACCGAGTAAATTCTCTGCAACTTCCACGCCTCCTGTCACCCGCTCCAGCACTCTGCCCACGCTCTCTGTATCACGAAATTTAGCCCCAAGGACACCCATACCCCGGCCAAACCTTGTCACGCCTACTCCGAGCACAACAGCCATCTTCACAACGGCCTCGAAAAGTAGAGGAGTTCAAATGGTATCCGAGATGCGTGCACGTGTGAGGAATCTAGAACAGAAAATTCACACTCGTGTTCCTCGACTCCGTATGGGCAGTAATGCGGGTAGGCAAGGTGCAAACACCTTGGTATTATCTACAATTACCCCGCCACCAAGTCGTGCAACTACTTCCGTCGTACCCGCAGGCGGTGTCCAACGAACTATCACCCTTGACAGCAAGGTTGCTAGACCCAACTTCCAAAGATATACTGCAGGAACCTCGCCACCAAAGAGCGGTACGACCACGCCCGACCCCAATACGTCTGGGTGGGTTCTTATCATGGACGATACACCTTCTCCTGCAAAGGACACAGAGAAAGAGCGTAGGCGGGTGTCCAGCCCCTCTGCCCCGAGTTCCTTCCGTAGTGGAATTCCTACGTCTGCATCCTCGCCTACTTTTTCCAAACCCAAACCCTTCGTCCAAAGCACGACAACTAACTGTCGACCACACTCTCGCCTCTCTGGTGAGAGCCAAAGCACTACGGCCACCATTAGCACCATCCCTACACCATCATCTCGTCCTACCACGCCCACGTTTTTGCCGGTGCCTTCATCTAGCCTGTACGCCAGTGGAATCGTCTCAGGGATTGGTATGAAGCGTTCCACTGGGCCAGGTGCAGTTGTCAAAGGCCAGCCAAAACGGGATTCGCTAGGGTCCAGTTATGCTGATTCGCCAACGTCGTCCGAAAATGAGACCCCTGCCCGTGAACGCCCTCTATCGTACAATGGCAAGGTGGACCGTCACGTTGTCAAGGCTCTTCCGCGTTTTTCACCTCCGAACGCAGGCATGACAATCCGTGCCTCTTCGAGAATACCCTCACCTGCGGCTTCCACGTCAGTCTTGACGCAGAGCAGAATCGGGCGACCAGGAGGCGGGACGAATGGACGCCGAAGCATTGGTCTAGATCCTCCTAGCGAAAGTGGTGGATTTTTGGAACCAGGAGCTGACAAGAAGAATACGGTGCGGTTTGGGAGCACAACGTTTGGCCTTGGACGCTCAACATGATTATGCAAGTCGTGATTCATTTCTATCTCATGGGATTGATTGCATCTCCTACTCAGACTGCTGTCGCAACAGCATGGTTCTATTGCGGTTGATGTCACTGCGGTTTCTCTTTACCTCTTCACATGGTCCTGAGGACCGATTTCAATGCGATCTCTCCCAACCCATCCGGATAGCTACATCCCTCTGCACGCCGCGATACCGGTTATATGGCTTCTATGACTGTTTTATGACCAATATTAGCACCTTTGATAATGACTGCATGGAATTGACCTGATGTCTGACAGCCATTCTTGTGTCTATTTGCTTTCACCCTTCGCCGTTTACCGCAGGATTACTCTAGCTTGTTTGATATTCTCTGGTTGCTTAGTTATTTTGTCATATAAAGATTTCGAACACAAGGAGTCGTGGTGTGGTGGCTGTGTCGGCTCACTCTCCTGTCATGTCGTTGACGACCACCTCCGAGGCTGGTCCATCTCCCAAGAGATCCTTGAACCGACAAGAAGTACTCGAAGAAGACGAATACACAGCTGCCCTCTCTCACATCATCGCTCGCGACTTCTTCCCCTCTCTCGTTCATCTCGATGCGACCAACGGGTACCTTGACGCCCTTCGCTCAAACGACCCAACACGCATCCAGGCCTCCGTGCGTCATCTACAAGAGGTTGAATCAACGCCCGCCTATTCCACCCGCAGAGACTGGCAGACACCAGGTGAGACGCCCTATGGCGCGGGACCGTCCGACACACCGTTCCACACGCTCCAAGGGGCTGCAGAACCGGCAGCAAAACGACCGCGATATGATACAAACATGAGCCTCGACTCCTTCCAGGCGAAATACACCTCAGAGGACAATGCAAGTTTTACACAGATCATGCACGAGGAAAACAGACAACGGCGAGAGAAATGGAGTTGGGCTTGGGAAGCCCAGAGGCGAGTGGAGGAGCAAAGGAACAAGATGTTGCAGGGGAGGGAGAGAATGATGATAGAGCAGCCTTCTGGACCTGGAGTCCGCGAGAGAATCGTGATCGAGGCGCCGGCCGTTGCTGGGCTGATCACGGAAGGGGGAGAACCTTTAGGACTCCACAACACAGGAACTCACAATGAAAACGACTCCAAGGGATTGGAGCTAGTTGCTGTCGAAGAGGATGCATCTGAGCAAGTGATAGATGTGATGGCCCCGAAGAGGGATACTCGCTCTGCTGGGGTAGATGCCTGGAAGTTCAAGGTCTGTATCCCGCAACTCTCTGCTTTCCTTTGCAAACACATCTTCTCCCATAGACCCGGAATTCTCTTATGTTCCCACCTGATGCCGACGTATCCCCCTATGACCCGTCCACTTCTGTATCCGTCAAAGCTGACATGATACAAAGGGTGGTCAAGCATGCCAATACACGCCTGCTTGAACAAGACACTACAAGCAAGACGCAGAGCCTCTCTGTTCCTCCAAGTCCGACTCAAAGTCGAATTAATGCCGCCATCGAGGGGACACCATGTAAGTCCATCATGTGACTGCCTCTCCTCCTATTTATTCCTTGTAAGGTCGCCCAAAGTCACCAGCCTCTGGTAACTTCTCGCTTGTCCCTAATATACCCTCGCCTACTGCGGACCAGATGGGCTCAAAAGCAGTCAGGCAACTCATGACGTGGGGAACTCTGAACGCCACGCCTCGCATTATATCTCAGTCCGACGACGTGCCAGAAGCGATGCCACCGCCGAATACATTCCAAATTTCAGCACCGTCGAATCGTGAAGCACTATCCCACAAGCTCTCGGCGAGTGCAGCAAGAAGCCTTCGTGCGAAAGCTAGTCTGCTCACCGGTGTAACTCCCCTACTCGGAGGTACCCCTTCTCGTACGCCCGCCAGAGGCTCAATGGCACCTCCCAACTGGACCCCACGAAGGGCGAACGCACCGGGAAACCTTACACCTGCTGCAAAGCGGTTGTTGGATAGGACAACACTGGGCACAGCTGCAGCCCGTCGGGCTGACGCTATGGGGAAGATATCTGGCTGGGGGGGCAGCGGGAGTTTCAAGAAGGATCTGAATGATGTGCGGTGGACGCCAACACCAATCACACGTAAGGCATAGGGGATGAACTGGTGACATTCTGGCTTTATCGTCAGACGATACTTACCGCTGTATGTGACCCGTCGTTGGTATATACAAGGTTACAGGCCTACTGTGTCAATGTGAATCCCATGCAGTGTCTACAAACTGAATGATTAAACTTTTCGACGTTTTGCCTCTGGAGGTGCATCACGCCTCGTGGTAGAGGTTAGTGTTGGTGTTGGTGCCGGTGGGGGTTTACCTTGAGGTTTCTTCCTCACTATGACACCCTTGAGCGCCTTCTTGGCAGATGCATCCTTCCTGGAAATGGGCATAGTCACTTTGGTCTGGTCATCACTGCCAGGCTTAGACAGAGCAGAAGCCTTTGAGATCACTGGGGGTGGGTTGTTGATGGCATTCTCCCTTGCTGCAACAGCCCTGCAAGAAAGAGTTAACGTGAAGACGTTGTCATGACTTGCGGTCTTTACTTTCTGAAGTCCGAGAGTTCTTCGCCATCTTGAAGCCTGCGCAGCCGTTCTTCCTCGGCCTGCTTCTCTCGCATGGAATCGAGAAACATAATCTCGTCCTCTTCCAGTGCCCGGAATTGGTTGGCTGCAGAGCGTCAGAATTGGCCAGACAAGGCTCTAGCCACACGGGCGAGATTACCTAGCTTTGTCTTTTCTTCCCATTCTTCTTGCTTGGCTGCCTGCAAGGTATCCGTGAGGCGCCACTGCGTGTCGCAGGAGATCTCACCCTGTTCGCAGCCAATTTCTACGGCATTGGAATAACCATGGGCACTGTATACCATGATGGCGGGGAGGGACTCACCTCAGCTAAACTTCGGCCGTCGAAAGCGTCTTCAGTGGGTTGGGGAGGAGGTTCTTGTCCTAGTCTGAAAAATATGAAGGACACGACGAAGTGTGGTGTGGATGATGTCGACAAACCTTGCGTATGCAGCCTTCCACTGCTCTTCTCTTCGGGATCGAGCAGCCTCGATGTCGTTTTGAGACACGAATCTGGACGCGACGCCAGTAACAGAGACAGTTGGGACGCCTTCCTCCATGTATTGGATGGGGTCGGGATACAAACAGGCGCAGGCGCAAAGGCTAGTCGACCAACCACAACTACTAGGAATTGTCAGACTGCGTGCCGCCGCTTCTTTTTCGCTAGCACCACTCCGCATGACCGTCGTCCCGACTACTGGAAAGCCACCATCCTTCTCGAACACGGTTCATTCATACAGTGTTCGCACTTACGTTTGCACCCCGCCCTCCAATATCAGGACGGTTATCACATCACCACGTGCGCGCACAGTCCTCATCACTCACCCGAGAGTAGTACTCATTCTTACTTGTCGTAGCTTGGGCTCAGGATGAACCACCGTCTCCCACCGAACAACCCGACGAGACAGATGGGTTTGCTCACAGAAGTATCATCGACGCCCGACCATCAGAATTGGCATCAAGTTCTAAGTCTTCCTTCGAAGGGCCCTCTCGCGAGACGGACAATCGTTCGCGATGGTGGACCTTTGTTGGGCCCCGTGAAAGATCTGGAAAAAATGATTCGCGGGGAACAAACGCAACTGATCACAACCAGCCGCTGGCAGATGATCGACAATCGCAGTATCTTGTCAGCTCACGAGAGAGACAGTCTGACGAGTCACATGCACCCCGCTCGACTGTCCCTTCTCCAGCTCGCTTCGGTCCCGCCAGGAGCAGAACTCTTGGACGAGATTTTCCTTGGAGGGCCAGAAGCGGATCACAGGACGATGATCACAGGCACTATGCTCACATGGAGGAGAAGCAGGACGCTGAGTCTGGTGAAAAGTCGACACTCGCCCGATCAGGGAAGAATCGTTTCAGGACCTTCATCTTGTCAAACATATATGTGCCTCTGGTGCGCCTTTTACCTTCACCTTTTTAGTCCGCACCTTGGGATGACATCCCCGCAGCTCTTCAGATTTATAAACATCACATTTACGACCTCTGCTTTGGCTGTAGCAATCCGTATCAGACTATGGGAGACCGACTATCATGTGATGGGCGCGGTTGGAAGCTCGCCGTAAGTGAACGTTTGAGTCCTATACCTTCATCGAGTCACATTTAGCCGTCCTGTAGAACGCTCGTGATCATATTTGCGCCGTTGACGCTTGTCCATGTCATGGTTGCCATCTATGTGAGAGATATTTTCCAGAATGCGGTTGACACATCTCTTATTCTCCTCTAGGTGGAATATTTTAGTCGGCCCCTAGGGCTATGGCGTACTTCCGGAAAACTTGCTCATACCCTTCTGGAAGTGGGTTTCATTTGTGCTTGGTCCGCAGCTTTATCGCTCTGCTTCGACAACTACTTTACCTCCCCCATACCATGCGCGCCAGCCAGCAGCATCGCTTGGTATAGCCAATTGGCCCGACCTCCACTAAACTCGCCAGAGGTAGGACAGGTTGGAGATACCATCTGCAACAGCCAGCTTGCGTTGATCTGTCTCGTCATGGTTGGTCTCATTATGTACTGCACAAACCTCGTCATTAGTCTGTTCAGGATATTCGAAAAGGTCAAGTATCATGCGGGTACTAGAAGGCGTGTATGAACATTGCACGCTGCTCTCTTTCTTGTTGTACAGTATCAACCACTCAATTGATTGCGTTAGCTGAATCATGATGCGTGACGCGCCGCGAGTATGCTGAAAGAACTCAAGGCTTTCAAAGTCCGCACGTGTAATCTCCGGCAGTGAGCACGGTGCATGTCCACCACATGAACGAACACGATGAACGACACGGCTTCGAGTTGCGTCTAACAGAGACGACAACTAGTGACTATGCCTTTGGCATATGTCTTCTCCTTGTCGTCGTTATTCTCTGGACTGCATCCGGTTTCTTGACCCAGGTAGATTCTTAGCCATGCGGCTGCACACTACTGATGACTTCTCAGTATTTGTTTATTAGTGGCTATCAGAAACCTTTTATGTGCGCCCTTGTTTTCCTGACCGGGCAGGCATTGACGGAATGGCAGGATAACATATCTGAGCACGGCTTCCTTCACCCTATATCTCTTGCCCTCTTGTTTGCGAAGCTCGCTCAAGGGTGTTTTGTCTTGTCGGAGCAGTGTCAAGTGAGCCCGTGGCAGCAACCAAGGTGTTATGAATTCTTGACGGGAAAGTCTCAGCTACCAACCTTTGGCCCGATATCTTTCTAGCGAACGCGAGCTTCCGGTGAGTTCAATTTCAACTGGTTCGCTTTCTGCCGCTTT
This sequence comes from Singerocomus rubriflavus, assembly GCA_038088835.1. Classification (NCBI taxonomy): domain Eukaryota; kingdom Fungi; phylum Basidiomycota; class Agaricomycetes; order Boletales; family Boletaceae; genus Singerocomus; species Singerocomus rubriflavus. The sequence continues at coordinate 6,327 of JBBPJS010000778.1, read as the reverse complement.
AAGTTCTTACAGTCCGTCCAGTCATTACGCAGGGTTGACAGTCTCCTCACTCCAGAGGAGACAGCAAAACTTGCTACTTATTTTTGTTTCCTCTGGTTCATTGCCGAGTGGACGATAAATGCGGCGCTTGTATACACGAGCGTAACGAGCGCAACCGTGTTATCTAGCATGAGCGGTGAGGTCTCATAGTGCTAGTCAACCAATGAAGAGCTAGTGCCTGACGGCCATGTAGGCATATTTACATTGGGAGTTGGCCACATATTTCGCGTAGAGACTTTGACGTCGATAAAAATCGCTGCAGTCTTGGCTAGGTATGGATGCCGGCGTCCAGTTCCATTTCGAAAGCTCACTCAAACAAGCTTCGGAGGTGTTGTCCTAGTGTCGCTTTCCGATTCATCGTCCAGTCTGGCACCTAACCCTGTTGCCAATGTTCAGCCCATCAACCCGGTCGCAATTTTGGGGGATATTCTCGCCTTATTTTCAGCTCTGTTTTATGCTGCGTATCTGATATTCTTAAAGTTGCAAATTAAGGAAGAATCGCGGATAGATATGCAGCTTTTCTTCGGTTATGTGGGCCTTCTTAATATTTTACTGTGCTGGCCAGTTGGGCTTCTTTTGCACTGGTTTGGGGTAGAACCCTTGGAGTTACCTGGCACTAAGGGGGCTGTCTTAGCCACACTTGTTAATGTAAGTATCCCCGTTATATAATTTCGTTCTACAGATACTAATCCGGGCCATAAAATGAATCACAGATGTTCGTCACATTGTCGAGCAACTACATATATGTCATGGCGATGCTCAAGACCACGCCGCTTGTCGTGACCCTTGGTCTTAGCCTTACTATACCCTTGGCGGTAATTGGTGACTATTTCCTCGGCAAACCTGCCACTTTCCAAGTATTGGTGGGCGCCGTGTTTGTCATAGGTGCACCTATCGCGGTTGGGATTGGGAATTCAAAACCAACAGAGGACGATAGTCTACTAGCGAGGGATCCAACTAGCGAGGGAATAGGTGAAGCAATCCCACTAGAATGACAGACAAATGAATTCAACGCCTAAATCTGGCTATTTTTAATGGTTTGCAAGTTGTCCTGTAGTGCAAGATATTGTCCTTCCAGGTCGGTCTTATTGGATGTTGCCGTGTCTCTTTGCAGTGCCTTATTAATGTAGCCTGCTGTAATGACCGGATCACCACGCACAGCCGCTAAGTCAAAAGGTAGAAATACTGAACGACTACCACTCAGTATCACGAATGGTACATGTAGTAGATACTGGGATTTGCATAGCCAGAGTGCTACACTTGCATCCCATTTGGGGGTGCTGTACAAGCAGCTTAGATGCAGGAATAAAGAAATAAATGTAGACCTACTAGTACATTGTATGTCACATATTGTAGAAATTACTTTGAGCTACCTTGGTTGCTGGTGTTTCCTTCATGAATTACTCATAACTTGCCTTTCACCTTTTTTCCTTAATCTTTTGCCCTTTTCCATCTTTTCCATGCACTAGTGGTTGTGTATTTATATCTCAATTGTTGAGCCTACTAGCGAAACACTATACTTCTGAGTGGGCAGTCACAAAGACTTGCAGTTTCACAGATACCATGCAGGGTCTTGCCACAAAAGCCACACAGGCACACACACAGAGGGGTAATGGTAAAGAGTAGTGGAGGAGTAGTATCCTTAGGTCTTAACCTACTAGGAGGCAAGTAACCAAATGGATTAAACTGAGGGGCATTAGTCGAAAGTAGACCCCATATATATACTACAAGGATGTGTGCACAGACCAGGTGACATCATAGATAAGAAGATAGCAAAAATAGAAAGAAGCAATGGAGATGAATACCTCAAGGTCAACATGAGGCATTAAAATGGAAGAGAAGAAAAGAAGACTCAGAAATAATGATATGAATTGAAAGACTATACTGATGAAGCGATCTCTTGAGTGGTCTCTTGAAACAATGGAACAATGATTCGATGGAAAAGATGAAGTGTAGAGGGTAACCCTTAGATCTCACTTCCTACAAGAGGACAATTAACCAAATGGATTAGGCTAAGGGGAATCAGCCAACAGTGTCCCCTATATATACTACAGGATGCTGCACACAGACCAGCATACATCATAGATAAGGTGTGAAAAAAAAGCATGCCATGAGGTTCTAGAATGGAAGAGAACCAGGCAGAAATGAAAAGAAGCAAATGGAAATGAAAAGAAGCTTCCAGAAGAAATGGAGATTAAAGATAGAAGCTTCTAGAAAGGCCTGGCCTCAACATGAGGTTTCCTGCAGGCATGACATCATTATGACATCATAAGTCTAGACCAATCATGTGACCAGTCATGTGACCTAGTCATGTGATGATGCAGATAAGATAAGATAAAAGACAGAAAAGTGAAAAAGTGTCAAGTGAAGCATACAGTTCATAACAAATAAAAGAGGCTATGCTCATGAGGCTGCCTGCATGCATGACATCATTGGTCTAGACCTGATCATGTGATCAAACATGTGACCAGTCACCTGACCTAGTCATGTGATGAAGATAAGATAAGATAAGAAAAAAGAAAAAGATGTAAAGGAAATGTACAATGTTATAACAGCTAGTCCTTAGCTTTGATCTACCTCATTGTATCTTATTATATCTCTTGTACCTCCTGTACAATACCAATGATACTTGTTCACAGCTCCCTTGTGCCATAGTGCACATTGTAACCCAGACTAGGCAGCACTTAGTTGTGCCTGCTGTCCCCCTTGACTTCCAGCATCTCAGTTGACATGCTCACCCCTAGCAAGCCCCTATTGCCACTCAGGACTTATGGAGTACCCAGGAGCCCACTCAGTAGGGCTTGACCACTTGTTCATAGGCTAACCATACTGCAGCCTGTTTCCCCACCTTTAGGATGGCCTAGCAAGAGGCCTACAGAGTCCCCCAGTTCATGGTAGAGACATCAGACTGATACTAGAGGTCTATACTTGTCCCTACCTGAGTCAAGCATAACAAAGAGGAAAGGTGATGTGATCATGTAAGGAGAGATGGAGTGATGAAGAAACAAAGTGATTACATGATCAGGGATGTCATGATGTCATAAGCATCACATGACACTGGATAGTCATACACAAGCACAAGTGCATGCATAAGTACAAGTGTGTGTACAATGTCATAACAAGGGGAAAGTAGCCAGAAGGAGGAAAAAACACTAAATATCAGAAATTCCTAAAGTAGATGTGTTATAGAAGTAGTGGCTGCATTAGAACACTGCTTGAGGGGCTTATGTAATTACCCTAGCCCAGCAAGAAGATTTGTGGATGTATTACAAAATTTGAAGCTGAGCATGGCAGATGCAAGTGATATATCATGCTTGATAGCTGTGTGACCTTAGCATAGTATGATAAATCAGTGATGTATCATTGCTGTGGAAATGGTGTTGGAATAAACAAGCATGCACATAGTTCAGGCTGTGATTGGCTCAACTAATCACCACTATCATCAACACACCACCATTCTTCATATGGATATAAGTATATTATATGGACTCTTCATTCTAGCCACACAGGGTACTCTGTGGGAAATAGCACTTGATCAAGAGGTGCATGTGACTAGTAGGAAACACTATGTACAAGTCAATTATAAGTCCATAGAAAAGTCAAGTAATGAATATCTCACCTCAGTTGTGTGCTTGACAACAGACTGAGGTGCTTTGAGTACAAAAAGCAGTTTTATATATGAAAGTAAGTGAATACTGGCTAATGGGGATATCAGGATGTGAGAATTGCTATTGTAGATCTGACTAACTACAAGTCAGTACAAGTAGGTATGAGTATAGTAAGATGGTCTCACCTCAGTCATGCACAGATTGCAACAGACTGGGATGATTGTTATGACATTGTGTACATACTTGTGCCATTGCATGCATTGGTGCTCATATATGACAGCCAGTGTCATGTGACCTCCTGGTCATGTGATGCTTATAACATTCTTGATGACATTCCTTACCATGTGATCACATTGCCCCTTCACAGTGATCTCTCCCTTTCCACCACATGGTCACATCATTAACCCCTCTTTCTATTCTCTCATGACCTTCATGACCACCTAACCGATCATCTTAGATCCTCCCACACCTCATGGTGTACACCCCTTCTTCATATCTGCCATACCATTCGATCAGTATGATCCTCTATCAAGATTACATCTTGATCATGATCCTGCAGAACCCTTGATGGGATCTCTGCCATGATCTCCTTCCTAATCATTCACATCTTGTGATGATCTTCCATTCTAGAGTAAGCCCTGCATTCATCTCCACTTCTGATCTTCTTAGATAAATGCCTAACTTTTGCCTGCTGGACTTTACCCTTTACCCTACCTACCAATAGCCTTAATAGTGTATACCCTAGATAGTAAGTCACAGCTTGGTCTGTGCACTCTCCTGTACCATATATAAGGGGTCTTGTGTTGGCTGTTGTCCCCCAACCAAATCCACTTGTTACCTCTCCTACCCTGCCTTAACTGGTGGCCTAGTGATGTTTAAGCAACAACAAGTAAAAGAGTAGCTATTTGCCTACCCACTCTTCATAAAGTGCCTAGGAGTGAGGCATTGCTCAGATGCAGTCCAACCCCCCTCCTTCTCTTCTCTATTTATTACTGTGTGTTTGGCAACTCAAGACTCAGTCAAGACAAAACCCAGTTAAGACATTTTGGATGACAATCATTACTTTGTAGAGACATACAAGATATACTATGTGACTCAAGAGTGTCATTGCAACCTCAAGACAATGTTATACCTGTGGAAGACATAGGTGTACACTGCCAGTTGACCTTATTATATTAACAATGTTATTTTATTAGTTGTTCCCTCCTTGTGGTGCACTTCTGGAGAAGACCTTGTTGGTGAACTGTGTGAAGCACCTGAGATAGGGTGGCACCCTGAAAATCAGCTTTTAAGGGTGGCAACCTGGAGATAGCCATGTGATTATCCAAGAGCTGGACTCCTTGCCCCAAGGCTCATACACAATTATGCTAGGATCATAGGACCTAGTATTAGAAGGATGCAGACCAGGTGCAATAGTCCTGTGTCATACTGACAATGCAATAGTTTATCAAGGTGTTAAAGATCATCCTTACCTTTCAACTGATCTCCTTCTTGTGCTGTTTTAGTGACTCTCCTTTCTGTTCAAGGTTTAGCCCCATAGAAGATGATGCCAGATCACCCGACAGGTTAATGGTTGAGGATTAGGCAGTATAGATCTTTGTGGATCAACACAAGATGTTTTGACTGGGTTCTGTCTTGACCAAGTCTTGAGTTGCCAAACACACAGTAATAAATAGAGAAGAGGGAGTAGGGGGTTGGACTGCATTTAAGCAATGCCTCACTCCTAGGCACTCAATAAAGAGCAGGTAGGTGAATAGCTACTCTTTTACTTGTTGTTGCTTAACATCACTAGGCCATCAATTAAGGCAGGGTAGGAGAGGTAACAAGTGGATTTGGTTGGGGGACAACAGCCAACACAAGACCCCTTATATACAGTACAGGAATGTGCACAGACCAAGCTGTGACTTACTATCTAGGGTATACGCTATTAGTGCTATTGGATGATAAGCTAAAGGTAATAGTCCATGAAGGAAAGGTTAGGCAGCTGTGCAAAGAAGATCAGAAAGGTGGACAACTGCAGGAAGTAATGTAAATGGAAGATTGATCACAAGATGTGAAAGATCAAAGAAAGAATCATGGCAGAGTTCCCATTAATGGTTCTGCAGGGTCATGATCAAGATGTGATCTTGATAGCAGATTGTACTGATAGGATGGTAAGGCAGAGATGAGAAAGGTGAGCACACCATGAGGTGTGGGAGGATCTAAGATGATCAGTTAGGTGGTCATGATATTCATGAGAGAATATGAAGAGGGGTTAAGATGTGATCATGTGATGGAAAGGGAGATATCACTGTGGAGGAACAAAGTGATCACATGATCAGGGATGTCATGAGAGGTCATGTGCAACCAGTGCACTGGGATGAGTCATCACACAAGTGCTAACACAAAGTACACTTGGTGGTATTCATGATGCAACATAATGTGCAAATGCACATGTATATATGCAATGTCATAACAGTTTCATTCTAGAGAAGCCTTCTTTTCATTTCCATGCTTCTTTTCTATATGATGGCCTCATATTATCCTCATTGTTTTAATCTCTGCTTTTCTTATCTATGATGTCACCTGGTCTGTGCGCATCTTAGTGTAGTATAAATATGGGGACCATTTCAACTAATGCCCCTCAGTCTAATCCATTTGGTTACTTGCCTTCTAGAGGTTAAAGACCTGAGGATACTAC
>JBBPJS010000777.1:0-13958 GCA_038088835.1 Singerocomus rubriflavus | reverse complement strand
CATCCTCAAACAGATGGTCAAACCAAACAGGTAAATCAAGAGTTGCTTGCTTATCTTTATACCTTTGTGGTCAAAAAACAAGAGCAATGGCTTGACTGGATCAAGCTAGCTCAATTTCACCACAATAACTCCCTTTCAATGTCCACAAAGGCTACACCTTTCTCTATTACTTGCAACTATGTTTTCCAATTAGGTTTTGAGTCAGCCAGCAGTGGATTTGGTCTTGAATGTGCAAAAGCACACTCTAAAGTGAAATCAGCTTTAGAAAAGGCATGTACAAAGATGCTTTTTGCACCACATCCTCCCATCACCTTCAACCCTATTATCAGCCAACAAGTTTGGTTGTCTACCAACAATCTTCATTTTCCTTATTCTGCTCAAAAGCTTACACAGAAATGGTTGAGCCTGTATAAGATCCTTGAGATCTTGCTGAACACTCTGTGTTTGGACCTGCCAAAATGACTTCAGATTTATCCAGTCATCAACATTTCTCATGTTAAACTGTATCATGACACATTGCTGTTGCAGCACCTAGCAAAACACTCTACTTCTTGAGCAACAACAACTTGAGCTGATTTCACAGACACCATGCAGAGTCTTGCCACAAAGTCCACACAGGCACAAAGATAACAGGGTGAGAAAGTAGTGGTAAGGATAGGAGTAATATTTTTAAGGTCTCAACCTTGCTAGAGGTGAATAACCAAGTGGATTAGACTGAGGGGGATTAGTCAAATATACCTCATATTTATACTACATGGAGATGCACACAGACCAGGTGACATCATAGATAAGATGATAGCAAGAATAGAAAGAAGAAATGGAAATGAATACCTCACTGCAAGCATGAGGCATCAGAATGGAAGAGAAGGAAAGAAGCAATGGAAATGAAAAGAAGGCTTCTTTTATAAAACAGAAATTAAAGAGGCTATGTCTATGAGGCAGCCTGCAGGCATGACATCATTGGTCTAGGCCTGATCATGTGATCAGTCATGTGACGAAAGATAAGATTAGATGAAGAGATAAAAGATAAGATAAGGGGAAAAAAAAAGAAAAGTGCAAAGGAAATGTATAATGTCATAACAATTGTCTGGTTAGCCTATTTTACAACCTGATGCAATTGTTGTTACACAAGAAGAAGATAAAGAATATGAAGTGGATCATATTCATGCTTTTTGCATGCATAATGGGACTCTTTAATATCTGATACATTGGAGGGGTTGGGATGATTCAGACAATACTTGAAAACCAGCTAATCATTTGCAAAATGCTCCTGAGGCCATTGCTGAATTTCACAGGTTGAACCCTTTAGCTCCCCATCATATTCATTTTTAAAATGTGGACTTTACATTACTCTTCAATGCTTATGAAAATTTTACTATGGTCACTGACTCTCTGACTCATCTGGAATATGAGTCTTGAGGGGGGGGAAGTGTTATGACATCATACATTTTCTTTACATTTTTCTTTCTTTTCATTATCTTATCTTTTATCTTTTTATATTATCTTATCTTCATCACATGACTAATCACATGATCAGGCCTAGACCAATGATGTCATGCTTGCAGGCTGCCTCATGGGCATAGTCTTTTTCATTTCTGTTTATTAGAGAAGCCTTCTTTTCATTTCCATTGCTTCTCTACTTCTCTTCCATTCTAATGCCTCATGCCTGCCTTGAGGTATGCATTTCCACTTCTTCTTTCTATTCTTGTTATCTTCTTATCTATGATGTCACCTGGTCTGTGCACATCCTCCTATAGTATAAATACAGGATGTATTTAACTGATCCCTCTCAGTCTAATCCACTTGGTCATTCATCTCCTAGTAAGGTTGAGACCTTGAAAATATTACTCCTCATCCTTACCACTCTACTCTCATCCTGTTGTCTCTATGCTTGTGTGGACTTTGTGGCAAGACCCTGCATGGTGTCTGCATCACTAGCTTAAGTTCTGATTGTCATTCAAGAAGTATAGTTGTTTTCTAGGTGATGTAACATGGGGTAGCTCTTGGTGTGACTGGACAATCAGGGTTGTGACATTGGAGTTGGTGATGAAGTTGTCAGTGGGCAGGGTGTGGTTTAGGAACATGAATGCATGTTTGCAAGCAAGAATATAGTAGGTGATGGTGCAAGTTGGGGGTTAAGAGTGATTAGAGATGGTGATGCTTTTTATAATCTGTAAGGAGTTGAGTGGCATGGGATAAGTCCCTTTCTGGGACCCATAAGTTATCTTTAGGGATATACCCCTTCCATCAGATTAGGAAGAAGCAGAAAGAGGGGGTTTTGCAATGTCATACTATTTTCTCAATTTCATATTCTTCCTTTCTGTTGATTAAATCAGAAACTGGTGGAATGGGTGGGGTTCTGTTTGATCTAAATGGGGATAGAAGAGAAGCATGGAACACTGGATGTATTTTTCAGGTTTTTGGTAGGCAGAGTTTGAATGTGATAGGGGATAGTACATTGGTGACAATGAAGGGGCCTTTTTGTTTTTGTGTGAATTTGGGGTTTACTATCTGTTGTTTTAAATTAATGGCCTCAAGCCATACTTTATTGCCCTTCTTGAATGGTGTGTAGAGGCATGCATGTCTGGATTGCATGTGTAATCTGGCCAGGTCATAAGTGGCCAGTGCTTTTTTCCTTGCTTTGATGAGTTGTTTAACCCATAGATCCATCAAGGGGTTATCTGTAGTGATTGCAATGTCAGGGAGTGGTTTGAGTTCATAACCCATAAGGAGAAAGAAAGGGGATTTTCCAGTGGTGGAGTGTGGTTAGTGATTATGTATGAACTCTGCATGGGTAATTAGTTCTGTTCAACTTGTGGGGTGGTTTCTGCAATATGTGTGGAGGTAAGTTTCTATCTCTTGGTTCACTCCCTCTGTTTGGCTGTCTGTCTGCAGGTGGTAGGCCATAGATAGCACAAGGTCATATTTTAGAAGTTTTCCAAGAGCTTTGGTAAAGTTGAAGGCAAACTGAGGTCCTCTGTTAGATATGATTTTATTATAGAGTCTGAATCGCTTGTACACAGACTCAAAGAAAAGCAGGGTGATGTTAGCTGTAGTGGTGGTTTTTGTCATGGAGCATAGGATTACCCCCTTTGTAAGGCCATGGTCAACCACAGCCATGAGTGCATCAAAGCCTGTAGAGAGAGGCAAGTCAGTGATCAAGTTGCAGCTAATCTGTTGAAAGGGGTAATTGGCAGAGAATGTGATAGGTGCAAGTGAAGGGGAGGTTGGGTGGGTATTGGCTTTGTTGGCCTGGCAAGGGACACACTCCCATATATAGCATTAGATGAAGTTGGCCAGCCCCAGCCACCAATAGTGCTGGGTGACCAGAGCAAGAGTCTTCTGGTAGCCAGAATGACTGGCAGATTCATGGTCATGGCAGTGGTGAAGGATAGTAGAGTAAAGGTCAGAAGGCATGTACAGTTGTCAGTTGTAAGTGAGGAGGCCATTAAGGAATTGGAAGAATGCAAGGCAGGGTTGAAGAGTGGGGGGAGTGGAGGGATCCAATTGCTGTAGGATATCAAGGGAAAGGGGGTTGTTCCTCATGTGGTCATGAATAAGGGAGGACAATTCAGCATCGATAAGGTTGACAAACAAGGATGGTGGGAGAAGAGTTATATGAGCATTGTCATTTTGGTCAATGCCATGGTCACTGCATCAATACAGGGCATCAGATGCAGTTAGCTGGTTGCCTGGCATGTGTTGTAGTTGTATGTCAAAGTTGGCAAGATTGAGGAGCCAGCAAGCCTGTCATCAGTTGAGTTTTTATGCTTTCTGGAAATAGGTGAGGTTTTTGTGGTTGGTGAGCACACAGGTGGGGGTGGTGAATCTCTAAATGTAGTGTCACCATGTCTTAAGAGCCCAGATAATAGTGAGGAGTTCTTAGTTGTAAATATCATAGTTCCATTCTGCAGGGGAGAAGGATTGGGACAGGTACAAGCAAGGATGTAGCTATTTATTGGAGTCTTCTTGCATAAGAACTCCCCCTAATGCTATAAGAGAGGCATCAGTGGTGATGGTGAAGGGTTGGGAGGTGTCAGAGAATAATAGAACTGGTTTGGATAGGAACAGCTCTTTGAGGGTATAGAATGCCTGATCATAGTTGGCATCCCAGGACCATTGTTGGGTTTTCTTGGTTAAATCAATTAGTGGTCAGGCAAGGTTGGAGTAATTAGGGATGAATTTCCTGTAGAAGTTAGCAAATCTGAGAAATGAGCAGACTTCTTTAATCAAATTTGAAGTGGGCCACTTGGATATGCCATTAAGTTTTACTGGATTCATGGCTATTGTTCTGGGTTTAACTACCATGCCTAAGTAGTCTACTTCTTCTCAATTGAAGTCACATTTTTCCAGTTTCAAGTGGAGGTCAAGCTGTTTCATGCATTTGAGGACTTGTTTAGTTTGCTCATTATGTGTTTTCTGATCTGGGAAGAATATTAGTAGGTTGTCCATGTAGATAACTAACCATCCTTCTGCTATCAGGTCAGTAAAGGAATCATTCATGAATTGTTGGAATGTGGCCAGGGAGTTTGATAGACTGAAAAACATAACTGTTGGTTCATAGAGGCCTTTGTATGTAATGAAGGCCACTTTTCATTAATGCCCTTCTTTAATGCAGATGTTGTTATATCCCCATCAGACATTAAACTTGGTGAAGAGTTGGGTGTTCTTTAGTTTATCCATTAAGTTAGAGATCAGGGAAAGAGGGTATGTGTCTCTGATTGTGTGCTCATTCATGTATTAGTAATCTTAACATGGTTGCAATTTCCTGTCTTTCTTTTTGACAAAGAAGAAAGGGGATGCTTGTGGGAATTTGGAGGGTTGGATTTTCCCAGAGGCCAAGTTTTCCTCTAGGAATGCTTCAGTTGCCTTTCTTTCTTTTGGGTTGAGGGGATATAATTTCCCAATCTTGGGTTTGAAGGTTTCTCTGAGGTTTATTTCATGGTCATATTCTCTGGGAGAGGGGAGACAGTTAGTGGTAGTTTCAGAGAATACTTCAGCAAATTCAGAGTATACTTCAGGGAGGGTGACTTTCAGTTTGTTCTTGAGTGTGTCAATTGCTAGGTTAGTCAAGGTTGTGGCCTGTACCATTAGAAATTGTTTTCCAGTCATAGTAATCCATCCAATGCATTTTGCTTGAATTATGGTATATTTGACTTGTTCTTCTAGGAATCAGCATCTGAGGTAGTTGAAGAAATGAGGCATTTCTTCTTTTACCACATTGATGTGTCAGGGGTTTTCTTTGCTTTGTTCTTGGGTGTTGGATTTGTAGTAGTTATTTGACTGGTCAGTCTTCAACAAAATTCTTACTTCCTTGGACTTTCAGTTGATTTGGGGGTTGATGTTCTGAAGCCATGGTGCCCCTAGGATTACATTGTTGGTCCCACAGTGGATTATAATGAATTTAACATGACAAAGTATTCCATCAATGTCCAGATAAAGGTTTGCTTTGTATTTGGCTGGCTTTTGTTTATTCATGGAGGTGTTGATGTTGCTTATTTGGATTGATCATTTTAAGCAAGTGAGGGGAATGTGGTTCCATTTGGTGAAATGCTAGTCAAGGCAATTTATCTCAGCTCCACTATCAATTAGAGCCTGGAAGTTGATGCTTTGAGAGGGTGACACTAGGAGCTTTGCACAAATGGAAAGGAAGTTTCTATTTATCATTCATGCTATATTAGTGTACACTGTTTGGGAAGAGACTTGCATCTTAGGTGCTCCCCTCTTTAAAAAACCCTTTACTACTTTCACAGCTACCTTCCCCTCATCTTCATCTTCACTGTTGCTTACTTCCTTCAATCTGGGTACTTCTTTGAAGGAGGCTGCACAAGTCTTCTTCATTTATGAAGAGGGGGTAGCATTCTTGGATTTTGAGCAGAGGCTGCTGATATCCCCTGGTTATTGGCAGCAGAAGCAAAGCTTGAGGTCTTGGCATCACTTGCATTCTTCTGAGGTTAATTTTCCTACCCATACTGCATCTATGTACATAGTGTTTGAGTCTTTTATGAGAACATAGGTTGGTCAGAATATGTGGAGCTGTCAGGGGTTTGAGGACTGCTGGGCAATGTGATTGGCTTGTTCATTTTGAGAGATGAAAGCTGCTGCTCAGGTCTTCCATTCTTCTACATTGATGAATACTTTCTCCATTCCATAGATTCTTCTCATAATGGGAATGGGGATGGTGGTGGCATAGTAACTGATTAAGATGTGATTTTCAGTGATCTCCACTTCAGACTTCTTAGTGGTGAAAAGGGCATTGTATTCATGTATTGAGGGGTCATACTCCTTCTTGAAGTTGTAGATTATTCAGGTGGTGGCCAACCAGGCAATTATATTGGTAACTACTTGTTGGTTTTGGTATGCTTCTCTGAATGCCTTCAGGAAGTTAGTGTATGTGCCCATATCTATGGTTTCTGTGGTGGTGTCAAATGCCTTGATGTGGAAGTTTTCTGCCCATGTGACAGCAGATCCTTTGGTTATAAAGGAGAGTGTGAAGGCAATCTTCTAGCCAATGTATTGTATACTTCCTCATTGACAATGAGGTAGAACATTACCATGTTGAGCCATGGGATGGCTTTCTTGTAGTCTCCATCAAAGGCTTTGGGTGTCCCAAGGTGAAGTTTGACAGGCTTGGTGGTTATAGTGGACATGGTAGAGGTGGTAATGGGGAAGAATGTGAGATGCCAGATTACAGGGGTTGGTGACAGTGGGATAGGTTCTCAGAGGATGGAGGCCTGAGCAGAAAGGGCATGGCTTAGCTATGTGGCAAGCTGGTCAGCCATAGGATTCAATGGAGTGATATCTGGGTCAGATTCTTGGTCAGAGGATGATCCTTCTGTTGGAAATCATCCCATCCTAGTACAACACCCATGAACATTCACAGTACAATTACCATATTGGGACAGTAGTACCAATTAACATATGGCCACTGGCTATGCTTTCCTCCAGTCTCATACAACATCAACTGGAGGTAAGCCATTGCTATACACTACACACAATACCTACTCACATACTTTAGTCCTTACAGACTTGTACCCTAGATCTGCTGCTCTGGCCCTGCCTGAGACCATCTCCAGGGTGTCAGTTCTTTTACAGGTTATGAGCCCTGCCTAGTGCAGAAACAAAAAACAGAGAATCATGTCAACAGACCCACCATACAGACATCTGAGCAACATGATACCACTCAGTACAGTTGGATGCCTCCAACCTGCCAGATTCTCAGATGTACCAGACTTCCTGAGCCCCCTCTCTCACACCTCCAATGCCAAACCAATATCCATATCACATGCACCATCATGCACATCAAGTACCCCACAACCATCTCACTGCCCAACAATACCATCCACCAACATACTGGATAAGGATACTAATGATGAAGATGAGGTACACTTCATGCTGAAGAAGACCATAGACACACAAAGATTCTCACATCTTCTTAAACTAAGATCCCAACTCAACAGCATGAACTATGCTACATGGCTAGCCATTATTGAGGACACACTCCATACAGCCTCACTCCACATCTACCTCAATAAGTCCTTTCACCCAGATGATATAACAACCAACTGACTCAGCCACATCAGATGGCACAAGGCCAATTCATTTGTCAAATTCATACTTATGGCAACAATAACAAAAGAGGTCCAAACACAGATTAGCCACCTCATCACTGCTGCACAGATATGGTCTGAAACATGCCACCTCCACTCTGGTACCACTGCAACCAACTGGACACTCACCATCCTCTCACTCATCAGCACTTACTATACTGATGGCAAAGACATGTTAATACACATTACAAAAATAAAGGCCCTCTGTTGTGACCTCATACTTGTTACAAATTGTGTACAAACCTTGTACGAATTCTGCACTATGACTACATGCTTGCACACATGAGTGCCACAATATTCTCTTTCCCTGATTACGTGACCACATCATCCCTTCACATCATTATGCCTTCACCCTTCACGTTGATCACATTCACAGTAATCACCTCTTCACATCTTTCACAACATCACTGATCACATCTTTCATTCTGATCTTAATCCCTCTTCCTTCATCTTTGTTGTTCCCTCCGATTGGTATGATTACTATCGAAATAGCATCTCGATCATGAACCCTGCAAGATCCTAGATGGATCTCTGCCACGATCTCCCATCCTAATCATCACACCTTGTGATCAATCATCCCCTATATCTTAGACCCTGCATCTCATCTCCGCTTCGTTCCATTCTTCAGAAGAGATGCCTAACCTTTGCCTCAAGAACCTTACCCTTTAATCTAGTAGTCCAATAGCATTAATCACGTATACCCTAGACTCATGACACAGCTTGGTCTGTGCTTGTTCCTGTAACATATATAAGGGGTTATGAGTACAGGCTATTCCCCCAGCCTAATCCACTTGTTACCTCGCATCCTACCCTGCCTATCAAGGTGGCCTAGTGACTAAGTACAAGTAAGGGATGTTATTCGCCTAGCTCTCTTCATTGAGCCCTAGGAGTGAGACGTCTGGAGATAAAGCCACTCCTCCCCTTCTTCCCTCATCGTTCCATCATATCGATCCTGACAATACCAAACTGCCAACATTATGGCCAGTCAGCAAGCTCATTCAAGTGCTAGTACAGAACCCAGTACCTAGAAGAACAGAAGACATTCGTTATATCAAGAACTACTGAAACTATTAAAGATCACGTGATGTATCTCTCATCGTACCAGATACTGATGTTATACCTGCAACCTCAAGAGGCTATTGTTGCTGTGTAGATCTTATTATATTATAGGAACCATTTACAGATATTTAAGCCACAAATAGTACTGCACTCTCATTGGGACATCCATTGGGGTTAATGTACTGAACAGACCCATGAATCTACGGTGATACCACCTTTGTTCTCAAGGATAGCAACCTGGTAATAGCTACATGATCACCCAAGACTCAGAACCCTCGCCCCAAGAGCTGAATATGATTATGCCTTTCCTGTTAGGGGTTAGGTATTAGGAGGAAGCTAAAGCATCATTGCAAGAGTACAATTGCTAACAAGGACTTGCAAAAGTAGTTCTGGAGCTCCTATATAGATGTTCCCCCCGATGCACCACCCTTTCCTTTATCCGCAAACCTCAAGACTGTCCTAGTCCCTTTCCTTTATCCGACACTTATGGTTAAGCCCTGTACCAAGATCTCTGGTTGTCCACCGGATTGGTTGGGTTGTTTGGCAGAGTAGCATAACTCTTTGGTTCCACAACAATACTTATGCATCACAACATCCCTGATGACCTCTTTGCATGTTTCCTCCACATATTCATGCCATCAACATGGAACTACACATTCTCAGCTCTCCCTAACTACTACTCCTCTGCCAAAGTTGAATGCCACATCTGTGATGAGTCAGGAGTCTGTGCAAATCAAAAATTCAACAGCTCAAGTGCCCTTCAGGCAACCCAACCATACTGTGACCACCACAAATGCACAGGTCACTGGATCAAGGACTGCTATTCCAAAGGCCAGTAGAAAAAAAAAACAGAACAAAGTGGAAAAAAGCAAGAAAGATGAAGACAAGGAAAAGCCAAGACAACCCAAACCAAAGGACAAGGGCAAACTGAACCGAAAATGGGCCAACCAAGCCATTGCCAATAGTGATAATGACTTAGAGAAAGAGCAATCCAACTCAAGTCTCTCTGAAACTGCCCTCCTCACAACCATGCCAACCTGTCCCAATCTCAGGTGGATTCTTAACAGCAGAGCCACCAACCACATCTGCACAGAATGATCTGCATTCACCATGCTCACACCCACAAACAAGTCAATAAGAGGAATAGTCAAAAATGGACCCAAACTATATATCCTCAGCATTGGAACAGTACTATTCAAAACTTCAGTCAAAGGCCAAGCTAACCATGTCATCAAACTCCTAAATGTGAACTACTACCCCAACATCTGCAACAACCTCATATCAGAAAGCTGGATTGACCACAAAGAATTTGAAATCATAAAATGCAATAAACATGTAACTATCAGAAAGCCTAACAGTGAAATCTCCCTTGAAGGCTGACTACAAGGAAATCTATATAAAATCCATAGCTCCACCATCCCTTCCACATCCAACCATGCTGTCACCTTCACCACCCTCCCCTTATCCAACCTTGATCTCTGGCATGCCTGCCTTGGACACATCAGCCTCAAATCACTCTGATACCTCAACCATCACAACCTCATAACTGGAATGGACCTCCAAGGAAAAGGAGAACTGAGCCCCTGCAACAGATGCACCAAAGGCAAGCATCACTCAGCCCCATTCTCAATCACCACTAACAACTGTGCAACAAAAGCCATCAAGCACCTCCACATGGACCTACAAGGCCCCTTCAACACCTCTACCTTGGGCTACAAATACACTCTAGGCATCATTGATGACTACAGTTAAAAAGGGTGAAAGAAGTTCCTACAACACAAAGATGACACCACCAACCATATCAAAGTACTGATCAAATGCCTTGGAACATATACTGGATCACATGTCAAAGTAATTCATTCTGACCACAGTGGTGAATTCTTAGATTCTAGGCTTCAGTCATATCTCAAATACAAAGGCATAACATATGAATTATCTACTCCACATACCCCCCAACAAAACAGTGTTGCTGAATGCTTCAATCAGACAACCCATGAGAGTGCACTTGCCATGCTCGAGGATGCAAAAATGTCAAAGGGCTTCTGGCTCAAAGCATATGACTATGCCAACTATGTCCAGAATCAAAGCTCCACAAAAGCTCTTACACACACAACACCAAATGAGGCCTTTTATGGCCTCAAATCAAGCATCTCCACACTTCAGATCTTCGGCTCCCACTACCATGTATGCATCCCACCTGACTTACAACACAAATTTGACCCACACTTCATCAATGGGATTCTCTGTGGCTTTGAACAAGGATTCAAGGCCTACAAAGTATGGGTCCCATCCAAACACAAATTCATCACCTTACACAATGTCATCACATATGAATGAACATGCAACTGTGACAAAATCAACCCCCCACCCATACCCACCACCCCCAGTAAGGAGACACCTCAAACTACTACACTGGCTCCTCAGATTGAGGGGGTGACATAGGAATTCAATCCAAGCAACCACACACCAGCCTCTACACCTCCCATAGATTCAGCACCAGACAACATACCACCACCACCATGCTGATCAAAACACATTACATGACCATCATGGAAAAAGGAGGCCATGGAGAAACAAGCCACAAAGGAAGCTGAAGAATGTATCAACTGAAAAGCCCTACAGAAAGCTCAAAAACAATGTGCAACCAACACCACCATACAACCACCTGAACAATTAGCCATACAAGTGGCCTACACTGCAGCCTATGGCAATGACACACCACAGAACTTCCAACAAGCTATATCTAGTCCCAACTCAAATGAATGGTGGAAAGCAATGCAGGACAAACTTGACATGCTACAGAAGTGCAAGATCTGGGAACTTGTTGACTGACCCAAAAACCACAAGGTCATCGGATGCTAATGGACATATATAATCAAACATGGCCCTGATGGCAAGATCACCCAATATAAGGCATGACTCATCACACAAGGTTTCTCACAAGTACCTGGCCTTGACTTTACTAACACATTCTCACCCACAGTCCAACTTGACTCACTCTGCATCATTCTACATTATGCAGCAGCACATAACTGGTATTGCAGCCAAGATGATGTCATTAGGGCCTTCCTACATAGCAAAATCAACCACAAGATCTACATGTGCCAACCTGAAGGATTCAATGATGGCACTAATAGAGTCACATACCTATGCCTCAGCCTCTACAGAATAAAACAGGGCTCTCACCTCTGGAATAAATACATGCATGAAAAACTAAGTTTCAACAACTTCACCCATCTTCCATCTGACCCTACTGTCTACATCTGTCACTCTGGCAATAACACAGCCATCACTACTATTCATGTCAACAATGCACTTATGGTCACAAACTTCAAGACAATGCTCACTGAAACCCATCAACTCCTCCATAGCCTCTTTGAGATGAAGGAAGAAGACCTGTTAAGCAACCAGAGAAACACTATAATCCTGCCTATATCCATCACCTATAACCTGTCAGGTGATCTGGCATCACTGTTGTGGAACTGAAGAGTTCTGTCTACCCAACCACAAACCTAACCAATCTGGCAGACGATTAGGGAATGATATGATGAGTCCTTGAGATAATGTCTGGAAGTAAGGAGTGCTTGAACAGCAGGAAATGGGGGAATGGATAAAGAAGAGGACTGAGATGAGCTATCTTCATAAGGGAACTCCAGGACTACTCTTGCAAGTCCTTGATAACCAACAGACTATTGCACTGTGGTTCTGTCTTCCTCCTAATACTATAACCTAATGTTGATAGTGTAATTGTGTTCAGCTCTTGAGGCAAGGATTCTGAGCCTTGGGTAATCACATGACTGTTCTCCAGGTTGTCATCCTTGAAAGTGAAGGTGGTGCCACCATAAATACGGAAGTATGTATGAATACCTTCACATATGTTCCAATGAGAGATGCAATGCTACTCATGGCTTAAGTTACTGTTATGATGGAACTGTTAATATGATAAGGGCCAATCAGCAATGTAGCCTGTTATGGTCCACAGGTATAACATTGAGGATGGTACAATGATGTCCTTGTCACATGATCTTTAATAGTTTCAGAGGTTTGATAGCTTCCAATGAATGTGTTCCATTCTTCTCTGTACTGGGTTCTGTATAAGCAGTTGAATGAGTTGGCTAGCTTGGCCATAAGTCAGTGATATGGTATTGCTAGAATGATGAATGATGGAACAATGAGGAGGGGAGTGAAGGGTTAGCTTTATCTCCAGACGTCTCACTTCTAGGGCTCAATGAAGAGGGCTAGGTGAATAACATCCTTTACTTGACCATTGTCACTAGGCCACCTTAGTAGGCAGGGTAGGACGTGAGGAAACAAGTGGATTAGGCTGGGGGAACAGCCAACTTATAACCCCACTACTTATAGGTACAGGGATCATGCACAAACCAAGCTGTGACAAGGGTCTAGGATATATGACATTAATGCTATAGGCTAGTAAGATTAAAGGGAAGAGTCCATAAGGTAAATATTAGGCATTCATATGGAGTGGGAATATGAAGAGCAGATATGAATGCAGGGAATATTGTAAAATGGAAAATTGATCACAAAGTGTGACTGATCAGAGAAGGGATCATGGCAGAGATCCATCTAGGATCTTGCAGGGTTTGTGATCAAGATGTAATCTCAATTGGGGATTGTACTGATTGAATGGAATGACAGAGATGAAGAAAGAGGGATCAAGATCAGAATAGAAGAGTGATCAGTGATTTGTGAAGAGTATAAAGAGAGATAAGAGATGTGTTATGACATGCATATCACCACTTGTACTTTGTGTCATTGAGTGTGTGCATGACTACTCCCGGTATACTTTGTGTTAGCACTGGGCATGACCATTCATGATCACGTGACCTTCGGGTCACATGACTTCCCTTTCCCTGATCACATGACTACTCCATCCCTTCACATCATCATGCCTTCACCCATCACATGTATCACATCTTCACCCTCTTCACACCTTCACGACTGTCACGAACTCACACCGATCATCTTAGATTCCTCCACATCCTTAAGGCTACCATGCCTTCCTCATATTTGCCCTTACCCTCCAATCGATACAATCTCTTATTGAGATTCTCATCTCGATCATGACTCTGCAAGATCTTGATGATCTCTGCCATAATCCCTATTCCAGATCTTTCACATCTTGTGATCGATCTTCCATTCTATAGTAAGCACTGCAGTCTCATGTCCGCTTCTTCCATTCTTGATGCATGAGGCTGCCTAACCTTTTACTCATGGACTATTACCCTTTACACTAGAGCCTATAGCATTAATAGCATATACCATAGATAG
>JBBPJS010000776.1:0-13965 GCA_038088835.1 Singerocomus rubriflavus | reverse complement strand
AATCATGTATTTATGCAAATTTATTGCAAAGAAACAGATAGATTGGCCTAGTTGGATCACTATGGCCCAATTCCATTATAACAACTGTTGCAGAACCAAAGAGTTATGCTACTCTGCCAAACAACCCAACCAACCTGGCGGACGACCAGAGATCTCAATATAGGGCTTAACCATCTATGTCGGAAGGAAGGATGGTGACTAGAATAGTCAATAGGTCTGCAGATAGAAGAAAGGGCTGCACGTTGGGGGATCTTCTGTATCTAGAACTCCAGGACTACTCTTGCAAGTCCTTGATAGTAACCGTACTCTTGCAACAGTACTCTGTCTTCCTTCTAATACCTAACCCCTAACGGGAAAGGCATAATCGTGGTCAGACCTTGGGGCGAGAATTCCAGTTCTTGGGTAATCACGTAGCTATTACCAGGTTGCAACCCTTGAGAATGAAGATGGTGTCACTGTAGATATGTGGGTTTGTACAAATACCCCAATGTATGTTTCAACAAGAGATGCAATGCTACTCGTGGCTTAAATATCTGTATAGTCCATGGTACTAATATGATAAGATCCTTCAGCAGTGAGAGCTTCTCAGGATTGCAGGTATAACATCAGGAACATTACGATGAGGGTTTCATCACGTGATCTTTGATAATGGTTCGGTAGTGCTTCCAATGAATGAGTTCCATACTTTCATAGGTTCTGGGTTCTGAACTAGACGAGGTACGAGTTGGCTCGTAGACCTGACGTTGGCAGTTCGGTAGTATGAGGATATGATGGAGCAATAGAGGGGAGAAGTGGAGATTAGCTTTATCTCCAGATGGCTCACTCCTGAGGCTCAGTTAAGAGGGCCAGGCGAATACCATCCCTTACTTGTACTGTTGTCACTAGGCCACCTTGGTAGGCAGGGTAGGATGCGAGGAAACAAGTGGATTAGACTGGGGGAACAGCATGTACTCATAACCCCTTATATACATTACAGGATCGTGCACAGATCAAGCTGTGACAAGGGTCTAGGGTATACAGTATTAATGCTATTGGCTATAATGTAAAGGGTAATGTCCATGATGTAAAGGTTAGGCATTCATCTGGAGTGGGAAGATGAAGAGCGGATATGAATGCAGGGTCTAAAGTAAAATGGAAGATCGATCACAATGTGTGACTGATCAGAGAAGGGATCGTGGCAGAGATCCATCTAGGATCTTGCAGGGTCGTGATCGAGATGTAATCTTGATTAGTGATCGTACCGATCGAAGGGTAAGGGCAGAGATGAAGAAAGGATGATCGAGATCAGAATGGAAGATTGATCAGTGATGTCATGACAGTGTGAAGGGAGAGATGTTGATGATGTGAAGACGTGACAGGGTGAAGACGTGAAGATGTGAAGGAATGAATGAGGTCACGTGATCAGGGAGTGTGATGTCATGGCACTCGTGTGTGCAAGCATGCAGTTATAGTGCAAGATTCGTACAAGGTTCATACACAATTCGTAACAACAACTTAGTTTCTTCTGCAACAGAAAAGACTTCATTTGCAATCATGCATAATTATGTTCCTTGATTGGGTTTTGCCAATGATCTTCTGGATTTCACTGGCAAATGTGCTTCATCTTATGAAGAGGTTAAACAAGCCTTGACAGCTGCACATCAACATATGGCTAATCACCCTCATGCACCTATTACATATATTCCTTCGGCAGGAGATAGAGTTTGGTTATTTACCGAACATTTCAAGTTACTATTCCCATCACCCAAATTATCTTAGAAATGGCTGGGTCCTTATTGGATTTGTGAGGTATTGCCTAATGCAGTGCATTTGAAATTACCATCGTGTATAAAAATTCATCTGATCATTAATTGGAATCACATTAAACCCTATATTGAACCACTGCCAGATCAACTGGTTCATCATCCTGATGCAATTTAGGTCTCTAAGGATGGTGATGAAGAATATGAGATGGATTCTATTGTTGATTCCCATCTTCAAAATGGGAAGCTTCATTATTTGGTGCATTGAAAGGAATGGGATGTTTCTGATCGCACTTGGAAACCTCTGACACATTTAAATAATGTGAAGGAAGCTATTGTGGCCTATCATACAAAACATCCTAGTGCTCCTTGTCCTCTTTGGGTCTCTGGTCTCAACTTCACTTCACTTTTCTTACTTTATGAAAACTTAACTCGTTTGGAATCCAAGTCTTGAGGGGGGGGAAGTGTTATGAACTTTATGTCAGACTTGTATGATTTCTTTCTCTTCTTTTATCTTATCTTATCTTTTAGCATCACATGACTAGGTCACATGACTTGTCACCTGATTGATCACATGATCAGTCCAGACCAATAATGTCATCAATGATGTTATGCCTGCAGACAATCTCATGTTGAGGTCCAGGCTTTTATCTTTCATTTCTGTCTCATGAGAGATTTCTTTTCATTTCCATTTGCTTCTCTTCCATTCTTTTAATCTCCATCGCTTCTCTTCCATTTGATAGACATGAGGTGTGCTTCCTTTTCACACCTTATCTATGACATCACTTGATCTGTGCCCATTTCCTGTACATATATAAAGGGACTGTTTTTGGCTGTCATCCTTCAGCCTAATTCATTTGATTACTCATCACATTTAGTGAAGTGAGACCTAAGGATTGCCCTTATCCTTTATATTATCCTATCGAACCATCGCATCTCAGTCCAAGACCACTCAAGGATAGATCAACAGTATAGTTCCTTCATTCCTAACACATATTGGCCTATGAGCAAGCTCATTCCCCAATGAAGTACAAAATCCAGTACCAAGTAGAATAGAAGACATTCTTTGGAAGATACTGAACCACTGAAACTATCAAAGCCCACATGACAGAAACATCATTGTAATATTCCTAGATGTCATACCTGCAATGTATAGAAGCTCTCACTGCTGTTGCATATTATCATATTAGTTCCTAGCATTCCAGATAACTTAAGCCACTAGTGACATAGTGGTCCTAGTTGGAACATCCATTGGGTTACCAAACATACCATGGATCTATGGTGACACCATCTTCATTCTTAAGGGTTGCAACCTGATCATAGCTATGCAATCACCCAAGGCTCAGAATCCTTGCTCCAAGAGCTGAATACAATTATGCTAGTAATGTTAGGTTTCTAGTATTAGAAGGAAGACAAAACCTAGTTGCAAGAGTACTATGGTTATCAAGGACTTGCAAGAGTAGTTCTGGAGTTCATGTATAGAAAGTCCCCCTGATGCACAGTCCTTTCCTTATTCCTGAAGACTCCCACTGTTCTAGCACCATTCCTTATATCTGACATTTATGGTTTAGCCCCGTAATGTTCATCTGATTGTCCACCAGGTTGGTTGGATTGTTTGGCAAAGTAGTGTAACTCTTTGATTCTGCAACACTGACCTGCTTCAATTCATTAATTGACTGGGTTTCAAGCAGTATTTTGTCTTAAGCACCAAAACTATTCATGTCAACATTTCTAAGCTCAACTCCACAGCCTCCAGACATCACTCCTTTGGCTGACTCCATCCCCTTCAATACACTGAGTTTCTCTGAATGCAAGGCTCTGCATATTGTTACATGTGGCCTGGGTAGGATCACATGTAGAACCTTCATATCTTATCTAGGTCTTTCACCTAACAATGAGGGGGAAAAAGGAGCTTTCTACTAAAAGGAAGCAACTATCCATGGTAGGGCTAAGTGGGGAGGGTTAGCCCTTGAGCAAGAGGACAGTCCACATAACTGGAACCTGAGGGTAGGCCTAAAGGGCTGCTAGTCTTGCTGGAGCTTTAAGGAGCTTGCTGAGTGAGGAGCAGGGAACTAGGTGAGGAGAGAAGCAAGCAACTGCATTACTGGCTACTGATTGGGGATACAATGTGCAGAGCTACACAAGGAAGCCTATTGTATGCTTCAAGGTGCAGGTGAAGATACAGATAAAGGTAGAACAAAGCTAAGGTACTAGCTATGCTGGCTTGGGTATATATATGTATGGGAACAGTGCATGGACCACTGGTAGGACTGAGAGGAGAGGTGAAGGGCATGTCTAAGTATGGGTGAGAGTATGAATGGGGAATATGGAGGGGCATATTATAGAGATAAAAGAAGATAGTTGGGGAACCATCAACTGAAAGCATCAATAACAAATGCAAAGAGCCACATACAAATGGAGACTTATCAGGGTATGGAAGAGAAGCTTGGAAAGGGAAGCCCTGATAGTGCTTGACTGGATACACCATGGGGGAGACTTGGTGTGACTTGAGTGGCAAGCTAGGGGTGAGATGCAAGATGTGAGATATGGGACATGTGAGTTGCATGTGATGAGTGATGTGGATCTCTAAAGTACATAATAGTGGTCACATGGTAAGGTCAGGTGACTTTGGGAAGTCACAGGGTTGTCAGGTTGGACATGAGTTTTCACTAGGAATGAAGTATGCACTAAGTGCAATATAAGTTTAGGAAAGCAAGTGTAGTCAAGGCATAGAAGAAAAGTGTACTAGGGGAGAAATCATAACACATATTGCACTCATTAGCACACCTGCCTTTGCACTTGCCTATTGCCTTCAAGGCTTGATGCAGTTTGCAATGACACTCTGCCTGCCTGATAGTGACCTCTGCTCTGCCTCCATTACCTCTAAACCAGTCAACCTTTCTAGGGTTCTCTTAGAATATCATGATTTCACAGATGTATTTAGCAAGAGCAAGGCATCTTAGCTTGCTTCTCATTATGACTTCAATTTGAGAATTGACTTGAAAGAAGGAGCTTTCCCTCTGATAAGCACCACATACTCCCTCTCTTCCTCCAAACTTGAGTCCCTTTAAACATTCCTCAATGAACACCTAGCTAACAGCTTCATTTGCCCATCCTCCTCCACTCATGCCACTTCTGTCCTTTTTACTTACAAGAAGGATGGTTCTCTCTGCCTATGTGTAGACTTCAGCAGACTCAACAAGATCATAAAGAAGGACTGCTATCCACTCCCTCACATTTCTAACCTCCTTAATGCCCCAAGCCTGTTATGAATGTTGTATAATACTTAGTACTATGACTGCATGCTTGCATTGTATGAGTACTCATGACACATTTTTCCCTGATCACATGACCACTCTGACCCTTCACACATCATGCCATCACCCTTCATGTGCTTTACATCTTTCACCTCTGCACCCCTTTCATGAATCACCCTAATCATCTTTCATTACTGATCACCTCCTCTTCTTCATCTCCATTCTTACCATCTGATTGGTACAATCACTCTTATGAACCCTGCAAGATCCTAGATGGATCTCTGCCATGATCCCTCCTCTGATCAGTCATATCTTGTGATCAATCTTCCATTCTATATTATACTCTGCATTCATATCTGCTTTTCATATTCCCACTCCATATGAATGCCTAACATTTACCTCCCCTTTATCTTATCATCCTATAGCATTAATTCTGTATACCCTAGACTCTAGTGTACAGCATGGTCTGTGCACTATCTTGTAATGTATAAGTAGAGGGGTTATGACAAGGGCTGTTCTTCTAGCCTAATCCACTTGTTTGTTCCCTCTCCTACCCTGCCTATCAAGGTGGCCTAGTGTAAGAACACAAGTAAAGGACAGTTATTTGCCTACTGGTCCTTCATTGGATCTCTAGGAGTGAGATATGTCTGGAGGTAAAGCCACTCCTCCCCTTTCTCTACCATTGTTTCATTGTATTGTCCTAGCAACACCAAATGTTATGAATTTGTATATGAACTTGTATGAATCCTGCACAATGACTGCTTGCTTGCATGCATAAGTGCACATGACTTCCCTTTCCCTGATCACATGACCACACTGTCCCTTCACATCATTATGCCCTTCTCCCTTTATATGCATCACATCTCAGATCTCTCTCTTCATACCCTTCACAAATCACCAATCACATCTTCCATTCTGATCTCAATCCCTCTTCTTTCATCTCTGTTGTTCCCTCTGATCAGTACAATCTTCTCACAAACTCTGTAAAATCCTAGATGGATCTCTGCCACAATCCTCCTCTTAATCAGTCACATTTTGTGATTGATTGTCCATCTTAGATTAGACCCTATACTTCATCTCTGCTTTTTCCATTCTGATAGATGAAGATGCCTAACCTTTCACTCATGAACTACACCCTTTACCTTATCATCCTATAGCATTAATTCTGTTATACTCTAGACCCTAATCACAGCTTGGTCTGTGCATATTCCTGTAATGTATATAAGGGGTTATGAGTACAGGCTGTTCCCCTAGCCTAATCCACTTGTTACCTCTCCTACCCTGCCTTTACAAGGTGGCCTAGTAAAGTTAAGACTAAGTAAAGAACAGCTATTTGCCTACTGGTCCTTCATTGGATCCCTAGAAGTGAGGCAGTCTGGAGATAAAGCTAACACCTCCTTCCTCCCCTTATTGTATCATCATATTGTCCTAGCACCACCATACTGCCAAACCTATGGCCCACTAGCAAGCTCATTCAAGCACTTGTACAGATCCCAGTAACAGAGAAGAATGGAAGACATTCATTGAAAGTACCTCATATCTGAAACCTATTAAAGATCATGTGATGTAGTCCTCATCATATTGACTACTGATGTTATACCTGCAACCTAGAGAAGCTTCCACTGCTGATAGGTCTTATCATATTCATTATAGCATTTACAGATAAGTTATGCCATGAGTAGCATTGTGTCTCTCATTGGGACATCCATTGGGGTTATTGAACAGACCCACAGATCTATGGTGACAATGCATCATTCTTAAGGATGGCAACCTGGAATCAGCCACATAATTACTCAAGGCTTGGAATCCTCGCCCCAAAAGCTGAACCCGATTATACTAGTACTATAGGGTATTAGTATTAGAAGGAAGCTGGAACCCTAGTGTAATAGTCTAGTGGTTATCAAGGACTTGCAAGAGTAATCCTGGAGTTCCTTTATGAAGACATCCTGACTCAGTCCTCTCCTTAATCCATTTCCCCATTCCCTGCTGTTTAGCACTCCTCTCTTTCAGACATTATCTCAAGGATTTATCATATTGTTCTCTGGTCATCTGCCAGGTTGGTTAGATTTGTTGGCAGAGTAGATGAAACTCTTTGGTTCTGCAACACAGTGAAGGCAATTATTGACAGAATGTAGCACTTAAGGGCAAACTCAAAGATAAATATCCAAGACATTCCAATTACTTTTGAAACCCAATTTCATACTTAAGGCAGATAAACTGAGAGTTCTGTGTATGGCTGGAAAGGGAGGGTGATTAGAATATCATATATTTCAAGGTAAGTGTATGACAAAAGATGAGAAAGGGTTTTGAGGATCACTTTTCCAAAATCTATAAAACCAAAGGGGAGAGACTAAATAGTTTTCATGTCATGTTTAGGACTTTTCTGCAAAGGGTAAATAATGTAGAGTTCAATGCAGAATTTTGAAGAGGAGGGCAGTAAGATCTTTCATTTAATAGATTGGAATCAGATGAGAGAATGATAGAGTTGAGTGATCTGCCAACTTATGAAACCAGGGGGAACAATAACCTTTTAAAGACTTGTTTAGGTCTAAGATCTTTTAGAGTCTTATCTAGGACTAAAGCACTTTATAGTCATACTGAGAACTTCATAAACTTCATTTCAGATGACCATGATATTCCCAGACAGCATCATCTTTGAATCCATGAACAATTCCATAGTTTTAAGTCTTTGGCTAGACAATGCATTGCTTTAAGGTCTCTAGCTAGACTGGAAGGAAAGATGATATCTTGAACTTGAAGAACTTATTTGAATACTTCAACTTGTTCTTGATATGAATTTCAATGGCAGCTTTCTCTATATCCCAGGGAGTAGATCTTCAGGGTTACTACTTCTCACTGGCTTCACCATTTGACTGGCTACTACTTTCTTTGAGCTTCACCTATTAGATCAAGAAGAGAAAGGATGAGATGGTTCTTGAAAAGTGTGGGGATGCAGAGTACTTTTTCTTTTCTTGACTTTACTTGACTTTTCAGTAAGAGCCTCACTTCTCTGTAGAGACAAATAACATTTTCCTATTATCTTGTGCAGTCTTGAAAATACTTTTCCCTTAGTTCTTGAATGAGAGAGGGTGTGGGGATTTCTGAATTATGCACTAGGAGAAAATCCAAAGATCTAGAGAATGATCTGAGTGGTGACAGAGGATACTGCTGGATACTGATCTTGCCAACTTGATTGTGTGGTAGTTTATAGTCTTTCCAGACTCTAGGCAGTTTATCAATATGCTGATCTAGATAGTTTTAAATCATTCCAGATTATATCATAGTTTATAGTCATTGCAGACTACATAGAATGCTTTGAAGTAATCTCTGCAATCAGTTTTTTGAAAAGAACATATTTATCCTCATGTCTGAGCTGAGAGTCTTTTTTTCTTTTATACTTTTGTAGTGTTTCTTTTATTCTTTTGATCTTTTGTATATTTCTTTTCTGATTTTCAACAAGGACACAGCAAGAGTAAAAATAAGAAACATAATTGTTGAGCAACCAAGTGAAACACATAACCCTGCCTATATCCATCACCCATAACCTGTTGGATGATGTGGCATCACCAAGAAAATCCTAGAGAGTTGCAGATAAAAGAATGCTTGAATAGCAAGGGGAGAAATGAGAATGGGAAAAGGGTGATCTAACAACATCTTGATGAACTCTTGCATCATCAGTATTATCAGGACTATTGCACCTGATATGCATCCTCCTAATACTAGCTCCTATAAGACTAGCATAATCATGGTCGAGCCATAGAGCAAGGAGTTAGGCTCTTGGGTAATCGTGTGGCTATCTCCAGGTTGCCATCCTTGAAAGCTGGTCAGGGGTGCCACCCCACCTTGGGGCATTCCACACAGCATCCCTATGAGGTCTTCTTCAAGTCCACAGACAAGGAGGAACAACTATAAATAGCAACTGTTAATATGATAAGAGAAGCTGGCAGCATACACCTATGCAACCCACAGGTATAACATCTGTAGAGCCTTGCAATAAGGTCTTGCATCACATGGGTTTACTACATTGGTTAGTGCCCTCACAAAAATGGGCAATATTTTACAAAGAATGTTGCTACAAGTTGTCTTGACTATGACTTTGTCTTGACCAAGTCTTGAGCTTGCATGACCACACAGAATAAGGATAGAAGGGAGAGGATAAAGTGAGACTGTATCCAGGCAATGCCTCACTCCCAGGTAGTCCAAAGACCAGGTGGGCAAATAGCTATCTTTTTACTTGTTATAGCTTAAACATCACTAGGCCACCTTTGCAGGTAGAGTAGGAGAGGTAAACAAGTGGATTTGGCTGAGGGACAACAGCCCTTGCACAACCCCTTATATATGTTACAGGAAGATGCACAGACCAAGCTGTGACCTGTGGTCTAGGGTATATGATATTACTGCTATTGGTAGATAAAGTATAAGATAAGAGTCCATGCATGAAGGATTAGATATTCATCTAGAGGGAAATGGAAGAGCTAAGATGAATACAGTACATATCATAGAATGGAAGATCGATCACAAGATATGAAAGATCAGGAAGGGTGATCATGGCAGAGATCATCAAGACCCTGCAGGGTCATGATCTAGATATCAATCTAGATGAGTGATTGTTCTGATCAAAGGGAAAGAGTGGAGATGAAAAAGGCATGGAAGCCTTAAGGATGTGGGAGAGAATCTAAATGATCAGTGAGGATCATAAGAGTTATGAGAGAAGGAAGAGGGGTTAAGATGTGGAACATGTGATGGGAGAGTGACAATGTGAAGAAGGAAAGAAGTGATCACATGACCAGGGAAATCATAAGAGAATAAATAATCATACCCATGCACTAACACAAAGTATGCAGGGTGTAGTCATGCATGCACTTGCTGACATAGAGTACAAGTGATACATATGATATCATAACAATAACTGAGGAGCAGTTTTCGATCTTGAATAATTGAAAGCCTTGATAGTTGATGAGACTTCAGTTGTGACAAAGGAATATCTTGGACTTCAATCTTATTCTTGATCTAGAATGTTTCCTGAAAGAAAAAGAGAAAATTAAAAAAAAAAAAAACCTTTTCAATTCTTGTTTAGAAATGAATGAGTTTCTGTTCATCTCAAAAACTGTTTAATGACTCTATGTTGACTATGTTTCTGTTTGATAGTTAGAACTAATGATTGTTGAGCAAACAACCACCAGAAAGTTTTTAATGTCTGCTTCAAGACAATTGCAAACTTGATTCTTCAGACCTTCAGGCATGAGCCTCACTTTCTTGCAAACAAATAACAGATGCCTTGGATCTTCATGAACCTTGTAAGCAAATTCCCAGTTTTACAACAAGGCAAATTGTTGGAGTGTTTTAAAGATTAAGCTCAAGTTGGGGGTTTGAACAGTTTCTAAATATGTTCAGATTCTAACAATCGTCTTGTTATGACTACTAGAAAAGTTTAATGACATTTCAGTCATGTCTTCTTCTTAATCTGATTCTTTTTTCCATTGTAGATCTCACTTTTGCAGAGACAAATAACCTTGTGGTCTCACTTCTTGTTGAATGAATAATCATATGCCAGATAATTAAACCATTGGACCTTGAAGAAAACTTTTACATTTAGAGACTGTGCAAATTGTCTATGATAGTTTCTGTACTTGTCCAGATACTGGAAGTAGATGTTTTTAAATCATATCTAGGATCAAATAAGTTTCTGATCATTTCAGGATCTTTACAGAGTCAGATGACAACAAAACAGTTTAATGTCATGTTGGACACCTTTTGACTTTGACAACCTAATGTCTTGGCCTTGAGTTGCATGTTTGAGTT
Organism: Singerocomus rubriflavus; assembly: GCA_038088835.1. NCBI lineage: Eukaryota > Fungi > Basidiomycota > Agaricomycetes > Boletales > Boletaceae > Singerocomus > Singerocomus rubriflavus. Next base: position 3,164 of record JBBPJS010000776.1, on the reverse strand, counting down.
CTGTGCACATTGAATGTTAACAAATGAAGAAAAACTTGACTAGATCTTCGAAATAAATTTCTTTATCTTGATTTGACTTATCTATACTAGCAGGGCACCTTGGTATCTGATATCTTCATCCATAATCTTTCAAAGCTATGATTCTTAATTTCACCTGGAGTCCTATTTCAACCCAAGCTTTTCATAGGCATTTCTTAGTCAGATATCTTCAACTTTGACTAACTGGGCATATGGCTTTATCACTTCTTGATTCTGAAAAATTCTAGGATCTATCTTGTACATCTTCTCAGGTCCTTGCTTGTGATAAGTTTTAACATCATTTCAGAATGGAGCTGTAAAAGAACAAGAAGAGTTAGATAAAAATGTCATCAGTGGGAAAATGTCAATGAGGGAATATCAGGGATTGGGAAGGGATGGATGCAGTCAAAAAGAATCTTGAGGAGGTACAATTATAAACTGTCTTGTTATTAGAATTTCTTCTTGAGCAGTGACTTCGTAAAGAGACTTTGAATTATCACAGAATTAAGCACCATTCTTTTTAGTTCATTGGCTGAGCTTTTTTGAGGAGATTCTGTGGATGAACACTTGATGTGTCTTGATTATAAGTGTACTGAAGGAAGAGTTCTTGAGTGGTAATGCAAGCAGTTCTTGAACAAAAGCCTAGTACAGCATGCAATTTGGTCTTATTAACCCAACCATCTCAAAGGATGTGTTTGATGCCTGTTAAGGTTTTGTAGACTCTGTTGACCAACCTCTATTCAATTCTATCTTCTTTGTCTTTAGGAACATAAAGTATCACTTTGTCTTGTGTGAGAGTGAATCTTGGGACTGGACTTCTTTCAGAGCTTGCTTTTATAATTCCACCAAGGTCTATACTCTAACCCTCAGCTTCAGCAAGGTGTTTTGGTTTGATATCAATCTTCAGATAAACTTCTTTGATGAAAGAAGTGACTTTGGTTTGCAAAAAGGATCACAGTGCAAAAAGGATATTGAATGAGTGTTGTAAGGTATGCACTAATGGATCTGTGGAAAGTGTTACGAATTGTGTATGAACCTTGTACAATTCTGCACTATGACTGCATGCTTGCACACACGAGTGCCATGACATTCTCTTTCCCTGATCACATGACCACACCGTCCCTTCACACTATCATGCCCTTAACCCTTCATGTGCATTACATTCACAGTCGTCACCTCTTTACACTCTTCACAACTTCACACTGATCACTCTTCCATTCTTGATCACCTCACCTTCTTAATCTCCGCCTTTACCTCTCGATCAGTACGATCACATATTGAGATTGCATCTCGATCATGAATCCTGCAAGATCCTAGATGGATCTCTGCCACGATCTCCCTTCTGATCAGTCACACCTTGTGATCGATCTTCCATTCTACATTACATCCTGCATTCATATCCACTCTTCATATTCCCACTCCATATGAATGCCTAATCTTTACCTCATGGACATTACCCTTTACCTTATCGTCCTATAGCATTAATCCTGTATACCCTAGATCCTAGTGTACAGCTTGGTCTGTGCACTCTCCTGTAACGTATAAGTAGTGGGATTATAAGTAGGGCTGTTCCCCCAGCCTAATCCACTTGTTTCCTCGCATCCTACCCTGCCTACCAAGGTAGCCTAGTGACAACAGATCAAGTAAGGGATGTTATTTGCCTAGCCCTCTTCATTGAGCCCTAGGAGTGAGATGTCTGGAGATAAAGCTAACTCCTCCCCTTTCCTCCTCATTGTTTCATTGACAGTCCCTCTCAGTACTGAACTGCCAACTTAGGCCAGAGAGCCAACTCGTACCTCGGCTAGTTCAAGTCACAGAACCAATGCAAGTACAGAACCCATTCGTTGTATCAGAACCTCTCAGATTATATTAAAGATCATGTGATGTACTCTCCATCGTATTGAGTACTGATGTTATACCTGCGACCTCGAGAGGCTATCATTGCCATGCAGGTCTTATCATATTAGAAACAGACAATACAGATATTTAAGCCACTAGTGACATTGCATCCTGGTTGAAACATATGTTGGGGTTATCGCACATACCCACGTATCTACAGTGACACTGCCCTCATTCTCAAGGATAGCAACCTGGTCAATAGCTACGCGATTACCCAAGGCTTGGAACCCTCGCCCCAAGAGCCAAACATGATTATGCTACACACAATAGGTTGTAGTGTTAGGAGGAAGACAGAACCCTAGTGCAATAGTCTAGCAGTTATCAAGGACTTGCAAGAGCAGTCCTGGAGTTCCTTAATAAAGATAGTCTGACTTAGTCCTCTCCTTACCCCATTCCCCTCATTCCTGCTGTCCAGCACTCTACCCCTTCGGATATCATCTCATAGGATTCATTGTTCAATCCCTGGTTGCCTGCCAGGTTGGTTAGGTTTGTGGTTGGGTAGACGGAACTCTTCAGTTCCACAACAAAAAGAAGGTCAATTCATTGAAGATCTTGTAGCTGAACACGCTCTAGGTTCCAGTAATCACAGCATCTGGAGCAAAGGCTTAACAAATAGTATTCTTATGGCTCTGCAGCCATGCTATCATATAATGTCATAAGTGTCAATGTGAAATTTGATAAAGGGGTGTGATGGTATATGCTGGTATAATTCATTGTTCAATGGAAGTCATTGTAAGTTGTTCTTGAATGGTGATAAGGAACTGAACAAGAATTTAGAATGAACTTTGGTAACAATTCCCTTGAGTGGTCTTTTGAATATGTTGGTACAATGGATCGATAATGAGAGAGTAGTAGAGAGGGTAATTCTTAGGTCTCACTTCCTATGAGAGGACAAGTAACCAAATGGATTAGGCTAAGAAATGACAGCCAATAACAGTCCCTTTATATATGTACAAGAATGATGCACAGACCAAGTGATGTCATAGATAAGGTGTAAAAAAAAAGCACACCTCATGTCCATCAAATGGAAGAGAAGCAACAGAGATGAAAAGAAAGAGACAGAAATGAAAAAAAAACTCCTATGAAATGGAAATGAAAGATAAAAGTCTTCTAAAAAAGCCTGAACCTCATTATAAGGTTTTCTGCAGGCATAACACCATCATAACATCATAGGTCTAGAGCTGATCATGTGATCAGTCAGGTGACAAGTCATGTGACCTGGTCATGTGATTCTGAAAGATAAGATA
>JBBPJS010000775.1:0-13966 GCA_038088835.1 Singerocomus rubriflavus | reverse complement strand
CCTTCATCCGCGACTGCTCAAGGATTCTCTTGGTGATGCCAGATCGCCCGACGGGTTATGGTGATAGAAGATAGGCAGGGTTGTATTAGTGTTTCTCTGGTCGCTCAACATTATCACAAGAACCTATGGATGTTATACCTGTGGGTCCTAGAGGCATACACTGCCATGATCTCTTATCATATTGATAACATGTTATTTATAGTTGTTCCTCCTTGCCTGTGGGCTTGAAGATGATCTCGTTGGATGCTGTGTGGTACATCCCAAGATGGGGTGGCACCCCTGACTAGCTTTCAAGGTTGGCAACCTAGAGATAGCCACACGATTACCCAAGACCCTGACTCCTCACTCCAAGAGTTGTTTATGATTATACCAGTCTCTTAGGTGCTGGTATTAGGAGGATGCATGCATGGTGCAATAGTCCATTGCAGTACTGATGATGCAATAGTTCATCAAGGAGTAGAAGATCATCCTTTCCTCATTTCCGATTCCCTCTTCACTGTTTAGCAATCTCTCTTCTGGACGTTCTCAAGAATTCAGTCATTAATGCCAGATCACCTGATGGATTATGGTGATGGAAAATAGGCAGAGTTGTGTATAGTGTTTCTCTGGTCACTCAACAACCACTGCTGCACAGATATGGTCTGAAACACACTGTCTCCACTCTGGTACCACTGTGACTAACTGGACACTCACCATCCTCTCACTCATTAGCACTCACTATACTGATGGCGAAGACATGTTAACACACATTACAAAAATGAAGGCCCTTCATTGCAACCTCATACTTATGCATTACAACATCCCTAATGACCTTTTCACATGTTTTCTCCACATATTCATGCCACCAACATGGAACTACACATTCTCAGCTCTCCCCAACTACTACTCCTCTGTCAAAGTTGAACACCACATCCATGATGAGTCAGAAGTCCATGCAAACCAAAAATTCAACAGCTCAAGCACCCTTCAGGCAACCCAACCATACTGCAACCACCACAAACATACAGGTCACTGGACCAAGAACTGCTGTTCCAAAGGCCAGTAGAAAAGAAAATAAAACAAAGTGGAAAAGAGCAAGAAAGATAAAGACAAGGAAAAGCTGAGACAACTCAAACCAAAGGACAAGGGCAAACTGAACTAAAAATGGGCCAACCAAGCCATTGCCGACAGTGACAATAACTCAGAGAAAGAGCAATCCAACTCAAGTCTCTCTGAAACCGCCCTTCTCACAACCATGCCAACCTATTTCAATCTTGGGTGGATCCTTGACAGTGGAGCCACCAACCACATCTGCACAAAACAATCTGCATTCACCATGCTCACATCCATGAACAAGTTGTTACAATTTTCCTTCATTCTATGTTCACTCCACTATGAATACTAGACTATGTGGCACCTCAGGTGCTATCTTTTCACTTCTCACATCTCGAATGCTGACTCATCATTTCCATTGACCCATGCCATAGACTGTGCTTCTACTTCTGCTCTTCTTTTCCATGCACAGCATGGTTCTCTATTCATCAGCATTCCCTTTTCATTATCTTGTTATAACCTTACCATGGCTTTTGATCTGCCATTGGTTACCATTACTTAGGGAGCTCTCTTTATGCCATTGGTTACTAATGCATGGATATATTCACACACCTGCCCTTGAGTAGGGTCTAGGGCACCACATACACATATATACACGTGTAGTTGTTTTACAATACCTTAGCTTTCATCTCCCTTGTACTTGCTTGTACATGGTACCTCTAGCAATTCAGTTGCTACTCCCTTGTCACTGCATGCCTCAGTCTTCACAACTAGGCAGAACCCTTGTTGGAGTGCTACACACTACACCCTCCTAAACTTGTCATATCTTCATTGACCACAGCTTTGTCAACAAGAGCTATGTGCTGTTCTGCCTGGTCAACACATAACAAAAGATGAAAGCTACCCCACTGTGACCAGTCTTAGCTAGGTTGCTCTCACTGACATCACATTGCAACCCCCCCATCCTACTGTCAACTCCTGGTGGTCTCCACGCACCACCCGTGCCATCACCCAATCCTCTTCAGAAGAAGACAATTCCCCCTTGGATACTGAGTCTGACCAAGATATCACCCCATCCAACCCTGCTGCCGAGCACCTCGCCACCACATTAAGCCACACCCTATCCACACAGGCATCTATTCCTAGAGTGTCTACTCCACTATTCCTGCCAACAATCCATTGAACTCTCCCATTTGCCCCCACTACTGCCTCTCCAGTAGCCATGTCCTTCACCACAAAACCTATCAAACTGTGACTTGGCACTCCTGAGCACTTCAATGGTGATTACAAGAAAGCCCTCCCATGGCTTAATATGGTAATGTTCTACCTCACTGTCAACGAGGAAGTATACAACACCTTGGCAAAGAAAATAGCCTTTACCCTCTCATTCATGACTAAAGGCTCTGCAGCTACATGGGCTGAAAACTTCCATATCAAAGCATACGACAATGTCACCAGTACCATCGACATGGGTATCTACCAGAACTTCCTCAAGGTCTTCTGTGAGGCATATCAGAATTAACAAGTCATCACCAATGCCATCTCATGGCTCACCACCACCTGGATGATGCTTAACAAAAGGAGGGAATATGAACCCTCCATCCAGGAATACAATGCCCACTTCACTATGAAGAAATCAGAAGCAGAGATAACAGAGAATCACATTTTGATTAGCTACTACACTGCAGCTATCCCAATCCCAATCATGCGCCAAATCTACAGAATGGAGAAAGTCCCCACCACTGTAGAAGAATGGATGATGCATGCCACTGTGTTCATCTCCCAGAATGAGTGAGCAAACTGCATTACTCAACAAGCAATGAAACCCTATCAGTATCAATATTTCCACCCTACTCATAGCACCCCCACCAGAGATCCCAATGCCATGGACATGAATGCTGTCCATATCAACAAACTAACCCCCAAAGAATGCAAGAGGTGCATGGACCTCAAACTATGCTTCCAGTGCCAACAAGCCAGCCACTGAAGTGAAGCATGTCCCAGGTACAAGAACACTTCCTTTTCTTCAATGACAAAGAAGACTTGCATCGTTTCTTTCAAACTCCCTTATATCAAAGAAACAAGCAACAGTGTAGATGAAGACAAGGGGACAGCCACCATCAGTAAAATGCAGGGTTTTTAAAACAGGGATTGCCTAAGACGCCCAGCTCTCCCTCTCATGTGTATACTAAAATAGAAAAAACCAATAGACACTTCCTTTTCCTATTGATCAAGCTACTAGTATCCACCAACCGAAGTGTCAATGCCACAGCTCTCATTGACAGTGGAGCCAAAATAAACTGCATAGATTGGCACTATGCCAAAAGAAACAACATTCCCCTCATGAAACTAGAAAAACCTATACAAATAGCCAATGTAGACTCGTCTCCAAACCAACAAGGCACTGCCAAGTATAGGGCGAACCTCTACATCACTATTGAAGACATAATGCACAAAGTACACTTCATAGCTATCCATTACAGTACTAACAATCTCATCCTCAGAGCCCTCTGGTTACACGAGATCAATCCATGCATAAACTGGGCTATCAAGGTCATCAAAATCCTATGATCCACCAACCAATCACAAGAATATACTTGGGAGCACTCAAAGATCCATGCCAAACCTCTCCCCAACTGAGAGATCCAGGTTATTCAGGACGAAACCCTCCATTTCTTTAGATACCTCAAATGCAAATGACCTAAAGAACAAGTTACCTGAGATGTGCAAAGCATAAACAGAATAAGAAAAGTGGGGCAATGATTTGTAAGGGCAATGACATCAACCAACCTTGCTATCAAAGCCCTCCAAAACAAAGCCAAGGTAACTCTTCCAGATCAGTACAATCAATTCATGGACGTATTCTCTGAACCCACTAGCAACCAACTCCCCCCATTACAGTCGTACGACCACAAGATCCACCTATGGGAAACATTCAAGCCTAAGATTAGCAAGATATATTCCTTAAATCCCAAAAAAAAGATCACTATGGAGGGATTCATAAAAGAAAACCTAAAAGCTGGAAAAATTTGACCATCCAAATCCCCCCAAGTGTCTTCCTTCTTCTTTGTCAAAAAGAAGGATGGAAAACTCTGCCCATGCCAGGACTATTGATACATCAACGAACACACCATTCGCAATGCATACCCACTACTGCTTATCTCGGACCTCATGGACAAACTCAAGGACACAAAGGTATTCACCAAGTTTGACATTTATTGGGGATACAACAACATCCAAATCAAGGAGGAACATTAATGAAAAGCCACCTTCATCACCCACAAAGGCCTCTATAAACCCACCATAATGTTTTTTGACCTGTCAAACTCTCCTGCCACCTTTCAATGCTTCATAAATGAGTCTTTCACCAACCTCATCATGAAAGGGTGGCTGGTAATTTATATGGATGATCTACTCATCTTTTCCCCAGATCAGACAACACATGATGAAAGAACATGTTGAGTCCTAGAAAGAATGCAGCAGCTCAAACTACAGCTTAAACTAGAAAAGTGCGACTTCAACAAATAAGAAGTTGACTACTTTGGAATGGTTGTAAAACCAGAACAAATCACCATGGACCCAGTAAAGCTGGATGGGATCACCAAATGGCCACATTCACAATCTGTAAAAAAAGTACGGTCATTTCTGAAATTCACTAACTTCTACAGGAGATTTATTTCTGGATACTCTATGCTCATCAGACCACTGGTTGACCTGACAAAGAAGACACACCCTTGGAAATGGATGGACAACTGCAACAACACATTCACCATGCTTAAACAGTTGTTCCTTGAAAAACTGGTACTCACATTCTCTGACATGTCCAAGCCATTCATAGTCTCCACAGACACCTCCCTGTTTGTATCAGGCAGCGTTCTGTCACAACAGGGAGCTGATGGACAGCTTCACCCCTGTTCATATATCTCCTAGGCATTCTCCCCTACCAAGTGAAACTATGACATCTATGACAGGGAACTCCTTGCCATCATTCATGCTCTAAAAACATGGCAACACTACCTGCAGGGAACTGGACACTCCACCACCATCTTTACTGACCATAAAAACCTTATATATTTCAGAGAAGCATAGAAACTCAACCATTGGCAGGCCCAATGGCTTCTAGATCTGGCTGACTTTGACTTCCAACTCCAGCATACCCCAGGCACTACTTTGGCCACCCTGGATGCCCTCTCTCGCCATCCAGACCATAGCAGTTCCAAGACTGACAATGAATAGATAACACTACTTCCCCCTTCACTATTTGTTAACCTTATGGACACCAACCTCACCTCACATATCAAATGGCAACTGGCTATGGATCCCTTTGCCACAGATCTCCTTAACTGTTTGGACCCCTCCACACCCACTCATTTACACCCCCGTCTTGGGGTGTTCCAAACTAGGAATGGCCTCCTTTCATACCAGCGCCATCTTTACATCCCACCTGAAATTCATGAATTTGCAGGACATCCCAGCCTCCAGAAAATGCTGGCCCTCATCTCTCAACACTACTGATGGCCAGAGTTGGCCATGTCCATCTGCACCTACGTCCACAACTGTGTTGCATGCCAAGCCAACAAAGCTAACATGCACTCTACATTCCCACCGCTCCAACCAATCGCATCCCAATGTCTGTGCCCCTTCCAGCAGATCAGTGTTGACCTTATTACAGACCTTCCATCTTCCCATGGCTACAATGCACTCATGGTCATGATTGATCATGGCCTTATGAAGGGGGTGGTACTTTGCCCAACCAAAAAATCTGCCACTGCTGCTGACATCACCACCCTCTTCTTCAACTCAGTATACAAATGCTTTAGTCTCCATGACAAAATAATATCAGACAGAGGATCACAATTCATGTCAAGCTTTGCACAAGCTCTCGAAAAGCTCCTCAAATATGACCTGGCCCTCTCTACCATATATCATCTGCAAACTGATGGCCAAACAGAAAAAGTCAACCAGAAAATAGAGATCTACCTCTGTATTTACTGCAGAAATCACCCTATCAGCTGGGTAGAAAGCATCGTCCACACAGAGTTTGCATACAACCACTGTCCACACTTAGTAACAGGGAAATCCCCATTCTTCCTCCTCATGGGATTTGAACCCAGATCCCTTCTGGATATACCCCTAATGTCAGATAATCCCACTGCAGATGAATGTGTTAAAACAATGATTGAGGCCCGAAATGAGGCAAACACCTCCCACGACTTAGCATGCATGAGAATGCAGAACAGAAATAACTGTTATTACAAACTGTTCAGGAAAGGGGACCAAGTATGGCTAGAGGCCACTAACTTGAAGCAACAGGTGACAAACCCCAAGTTTGCACAGAAATGTGAAGGACCATTTACAATAATGGAAGTAATCTCCCCCATCACATTCAAGCTGCAACTACCAAAGACATGGAAAATTCACCCTGTTTTCAACGTGTCCCTTCTTTTCCCATATAGAACAGATGGAACTAACACTGCTCCCCCCATCCCAGAACTGATAAACAGGGAAGAAGAATATGAAATAAAACAGATCAGGAAACATCACAGAAAACTGTTGTCCTGCTCATTCCTAATCTGCTGGAAAGGATATGGGCCAGATAATGACTCATGAGTCCCAGAGAAGGACCTGTCTCACACTCAAATGCTCCTCACAGATTATAAAAAGTGACACCACCTTTAAAACAAAAAACAGAACACCTTCTCACCCACCACATTCTACTCACTTACCCTATACCTTGCCTATATGTCCCTCGTCCCCAACCACAAAACCAACAACCATGTCCAACCCACGAATACCCAACCACACCAGGAGATTTCCCAACTTAGAAATGCTCTTGATACATCAACATTATCTTCTTCTATTTCATCATCTTCTCCATCTGCAACCCTCCTGTCATCATATCAGGAGGCAGAGAATGGTTCTATTAATCCTACTTTTGATTCTACTTTGCAAAGCGGAACCCTATCCATAGACTTACCCCTTTATGCCCACAAAATGCAACCTGGTCAACATAATGTCAACTATGCCCTCTGCATCTGTGCCTTTACCCAAGACACCTGCCTCACCATCACCATTAAGGCCCATCTGGATATGGGATCTCTGCTGCAGTCTCTCTACACTGCATTCCTCGCCTTTTAAAGACTGCAGATGGGTTTTATCTGCACCCACAGTAATGCCAATGCCATGTGCACATTCCTCATCTTTGTCATGAGCTTGGTTGCCATCTCCCTCAAAAACTCCCTCCTAGAAATGGTGTATCAGATGGAGTTTGGTAAGTTCCTCAATAATCTTGATGAGTACCTGCAAAATCTAGCAGACGCTGGAACAGACAACCCCCTTATGTCTCATACACCCACTCTTACTAACAATGTGCTGACCTTCAATGAGCTAATGATCATAGAAAGGCTTGAAACTTACTGGACTGATACTCAAGGATGTGTAGTCCTCCCTCCATCGCACCTGCAATACAATGAAGCATGTTTTCAATGCCATCGGCTTGGTCATGTTTGTATTAACTGCCCCATATATCAATGCCCCTTCTGCATGCTGTGGTGACCCAGCCACATGCAGAAATGGTGCATGTTGTGATGCTCCACTATCTTGCCAGTTGACCATACCACTATGTGATCACCACCCCTGTCAGTGTCCACCTCATCCCATGACTTGTCCAATCCTGCATCTATCACCCATTTTCCTATCTGCAGGACTCGCTGCAACTGAGGGCACACACACTCTACCCCTTGCTCCCCTCTGTTGTGGGTACCCCCTTCTAGGTTCATCAACACTCCTGTGGTGCTGGGCAGTGTCTCTGACTATGGTGATGACATCTATGACAACGTCGCCTACAGCAACATGACTGGCTCCCTGATCAACAAATCTGCCTTCTACAGTTGGGCATAGAAGACTCATGTGGCCACTTGCTGTCTATAAGGGAGGTAATGTTATAATTTTCCTTCATTCTACATTCACTCCACTATGAATACTAGACTATGTGGCATCTCAGGTGCTATCTTTTCACTTCTCACATCTTGAATGCTGACTCATCATTTCCATTGACCCATGCCATAGACTATGCTTCTACTTCTGCTCTTCTTTTCCACACACAGCATGGTTCCCTATTTGTCAGCATTTCCTTTTCATTATCTTGTCATAATCTTACCATGGCTCCCAATCTGCCATTGGTTACCATTACTTAGGGAGCTCTCTTTATGCCATTGGTTACTGATGCACAGGTATATTCATACATCTGCCTTTGAGTAGGGTCTAGAGCACCACATACACATATATACATGTGTAGTTGTCTTACAATATCTTAGCTTTCATCTCCCTTGTACTCACTTGTACATGGTACCTCTAGCAATTCAGTTGCTACTCCCTTGTCACTGCATGCCTCAGTCTTCGCAACTAGGCAGAACCCTTGTTGGAGTGCTACATGCTACGCCCTCCTAAACTCATCATATCTTCATTGACCACAGCTTTGTCAACAAGGGCTATGTGCTGTCCTGCCTGGTCAACACGTAACACAAGTCAATAAGAGGAATAGTCAAAGATGGATCTGAACTACACATCCTCAGCATTGGGACAGTACTCTTCAAAACTTCAGTCAAAGGCCAAGCCAACCATGTCATCAAACTTCTAGATGTTGTAAAACAAAAGAACTCCTTGAGGATGCAAGGAGGTCAGTAGAAAGGTGAAGGGAATGATAGGCTCATTCCAAAGGGATTCAAGAAGAGAAGAAAGAAAGGGTAAAACTCTGGACTTACTATTCCCCTAGATAGGTAGTATCAGACATTACTCCTAAGCTTTATAGGCAGTAGGACTGAATACAAAGTGGCAGCATGATAATATGGTGTGAACTGATTGTCTGGACATATAGATTGAGATTTGAGGCTTGAAAATGGTGGTACTGGGTGCAGATCTGACTTGTTCATGACTTCAGTGGGGAGAAAAAAACTTCTTTATTGAGTGTATGTACACCTGTTTATAGTCCAGGCACACCCAGGACTTATGTAAGTAGTGTAAGGACCGATGTGACAGTTACAAAAGGGGTCTGGAGACAAACTGGGTGAAAAAGAGGGTATAGGATGTGTAAAGGGGGTGAAAGTGTAGAAAACATTGAAATAAGCAAAATGTAAGAGGTCCAGACATACTTAAGAGTGGTCCGGACGTGTATAGGACGCTAAGAAGTCCATGGACATAGAGGGGATTGGTCTGGGGACAATTATAATAAAAAGAAGTGCATAAAACAGGTAAAGATATCTTTTGAGCGAAATGTAAGAGGTCCGGATGTACTTAAGAGTGGTCCGGACATGTTTAACAGTGCTCCAGACATGTCTAATGATGTAAAGAATCAAATGAAACAAGGGGGGTCATTCACTGAAAGGTTTACTAGATGCAGGACTACTTAAGGACCTGGATTATAGGGGTATGGACATAATGCAGATGTCTGGATGTATGCTGGATGTGTAGCAGCAAAGGGGAAGAGTGGGGATAGGAAAACAGGCCTTTACCACTATAGGAAACATCAGTTCCTTACAATGTGAACTACTGCCCCAATGTCTGCGACAACCTTATATTAGAGAGCTGGATTGACTGCAAAGGATTTGAGATCGTAAAATGCAATAAACACATAACTATCAGAAAGCCTAACAGCGAAATCTCCCTTGAAGGCTGACTACAAGGAAACCTATATGAAATCCATGACTTCACCATCCCTTCCATATCTGACCATGCTGTCACCTTCACCACCCTCCCCTCATCCAACCTTGATCTTTGGCATGCCTGCCTTGGACACATCAGCCTCAAATCACTCTAATACCTCAACTGTCACAACCTCATAACTGGAATGGACCTCCGAGAAAAAGAAGAACTGAGCCCCTGCAATGAATGTGCCAAAGGCAAGCAACACTCAGCCCCATTCCCAATCACCACTAACAACTGTGCAACAAAAGCCATCGAGCACCTCCACATGGACCTACAAGGCCCCTTTAACACCTCTACCTTGGGCTACAAATACACCCTAGGCATCATTGACAACTATAGTCAAAAAGGGTGGAAGGATTTCCTATGACACAAAAATGATGCCACTGACCATATCAAAGTACTGATCAAACGCCTCAAAACATATACTAGATCACATGTCAAAGTAATTCATTCTGACCACAGTGGTGAATTCTTAGATTCCAGGCTTCAGTCATATCTCAAATGCAAAGGCATAACACACAAATTATCTGCTTCACATACCCCCCAACAAAATGGTGTTGCCAAACACTTCAATTAGACAACCCACAAGAGTGCACTTGCCATGCTCAAGGATGCAAAAATGTCAAAGGGCTTCTGGCCCAAAGCACATGACTATGCCAACTATGTCCAGAACTGAAGCCCCACAAAAGCCCTTACATGCACAACACCAAATGAGGCCTTCTATGGCCTCAAACCAAGTGTCTTCACACTTCAAATCTTTAGCTCCCACTGCCATGTACACATCCCACCTGACTTATGATGCAAACTCGACCCACACTCCATCGACGGGATTCTCTGTGGCTTCGAATGAGGATTCAAGGCCTACAAAGTATAGGTCCCATCCAAATACAAATTCATCACCTTGCACAATGTCATCACATATGAATGAATATGCAAATGCAACAACACTGACCCCCCATCCATACCCACCACCCCCAATAAGGAGATGCCTCAAACTACTACACTGGCTCTTCAGATTGAGGGGGTGACATAGGAATCCAATCCAAGCAACCACACACCAGCCTTTACACCTTCCATAGACCCAGCACCAAACAACACACCACCACCACCACACCAATCAGAATGCATTACATGACCATTATGAAAAAAGGAGGCCATGGAGAAACAAGCCACAAAGAAAGCTGAAGAACATATCAACTGAAAAGCCCTATAAAAAGCTTGAAAACAATGTGCAACCAACACCACCATACAACCACCTGAACAATTGGCCATACAAGTGGCCTACACTGCAGCCTATGGCAATGACACACCACAGAACTTCTGACAAGCTATATCTAGTCCCAACTTGAATAAATGGTGGAAAGCAATGCAGAATGAACTTGATGTGCTACAGAAGTGCAAGATCTGAAAACTCATTGACCAACTCAAAGACTGCAAGGTCATTAGATACTGATGGACATATATAATCAAATGTGGCCCTAACAGCAAGATCACCCGATATAAGGCATGACTTGTCACACAAGATTTCTCACAAATACCTGGCCTTGACTTCACTGATATGTTCTCACCCACAATTTGACTTGACTCACTCTGCATCATCCTACATTATGCAGCAGCACACAACTGGTATTGTGGCCAAGACAACATCACCAGGGCCTTCCTATATAGCAAAATTGACCACAAGATTTACATGCGCCAACCTAAAGGATTCAATGATGGCACTAATAGAGTTGCACACCTACACCTTAGCCTCTATGGAATAAAACAGGGCTCTCACCTATGGAATAAATACATGCATGAAAAACTAAGTTTCAACAACTTCACCCATCTCCCATCTGACCCTACTGTTATGACATTGCATCCCAACCTTGTACTCTATGTTAGCAAGGTTGCATGACTATTCCCTGCATACTTTGTGTTAGCACATGGGCATGACCATTCATGATCACGTGACCTTTGGGTCACATGACTTCCCTTTCCCTGATCACATGACTACTCCGTCCCTTCACACTATCACACCTTCACTCATCACGTGTATCACATCTTCTCCCTCTTCACACCTTCACGATTATCACAAACTCACACCGATTATCTTAGATTCCTCCACATCCTCAAGGCTACCATGCCTTCCTCATCTCCGCCCTTACCTTTCGATCGGTATGATCCCTTATTGAGATTCTCATCTCGATCATGACCCTGCAGGATCTTGATGATCTCTGCCATGATCTCCATTCCAGATCTTTCACATCTTGTGATCGATCTTCCATTTTATAGTAAGCACTGCAGTCTCATGTCCGCTTCTTCCATTCTTGATACATGAGGCTGCCTAACCTTTTACTCATGGACTATTACCCTTTATACTAGAGCCTATAGCATTAATAGCGTATATCATAGATAGTAAGTCACAGCTTGATCTGTGCACTCTCCTGTAACGTATATAAGGGGTTGTGCAAGGGCTGTTATCCCCCAGCCAAATCCACTTGTTCACCTCTCCTACTCTGCCTGCAAAGGTGGCCTAAGTGATGTTTAAGGAACAGCAAGTAAAAGAGTAGCTATTCGCCTGCCCGGTCTTCGGACTGCCCAGGAGTGAGGCATTGCTCAGATGCGGTCTCATCCTCCACTCCTCTTTCTATTTATTACTGTGTGGTTATGCTAACTCAGGACTTGGTCAAGACAGGACCCAGTCAAGATGCCCTGGAAAACATTCTTTGTGAAGATCCTTGCCTTGCTTTGTGCAGGCACTCAATGATGGAAATATCACGTGACTCAAGAGTCTTATCGCAAGCTCAAGATGATGTTATACCTGCAGGTTGCATAGGCGTACGCTGCCGGCTTCCCTTATCATATTCACAGTTCTATTTATTAGTTGTTCCTCCTTGCCTGCGGGCTTGGAGATGATACCGTTGGGTGCTGTGTGGAACACCCCAGTATGGGTTGGCTCCCCTGATCAGCTTTGAAGGTTGGCAACCTGGAGATAGCCATGCGATTACCCAAGACCTGGAATCCTCGCCCCAAGGGTCGTCCACGATTATGCCAGTCTCTTAGGTCCTGGTATTAGGAGGATGCGAGCACGGTGCAATAGTTCATTGCTATACTGACAATGCAATAGTTCATCAAGGTGTTGTAGATCACCCTTTCCTCACTTCCGACCCCTTCTCGCTGTCCAAGCATTCCTTCCTCCACGACTGCTCAAGGATTCTCTTGGTGATGCCAGATCACCCAATGGGTTATGGTGATGGATATAGGCAGGGTTGTTATAGTGTTTCTCTGATCGCTCAACACCTTCTTTGAATCAAGAGAGCACTGCAATGCAGTGGAGTTTGTCGGAGCCCCATTGTTGAACATCTTGCCATATATGAATCTTAGTCAGCCAGAAATGTAAGGATTCTCTCTTTCCATCCCAGTTACCTGGGTCAGCAATTTTTTTTGTTACATTCTTCTGGTGAGACTGCAAATTTATGTTTAAGGTAAGCTGAACAAGGTGGTTAAGGATATTGGTGAGCTGCTGATTAGTAAACATCCTTGGAGAGGCGATGGGAGTAGGAGATGGAGGTGGTGAGTAACGAGGAGTGTGTACTGGGGAATTTGAGTTGTCATCATCGTCAGGATCAGGAGTCCCTCAATATGAAGCAAAAGGGTCAAAATGCATATTGGTAAAGTATCTAGGCTACAGGGCCCAGAAACCTAAGTGCATAAGGGCAAAATGTTGAGCAATCAGAGAAACACTATAACAACCCTGCCTATATCCATCGCCATAACCTGTTGGGCGATCTGGCATCACCGAGAGAATCCTTGAGCAGTCACAGATAGAAGAATGCTTGAGTAGTCGTGGATAGAAGAATGCTTAAACAGTGAAAGAGAGTCAGAGAATGAGGAAAGTGTGATCTACAACACCTTGACGAACTATTGCATCATCAGTATAGCAATGGACTATTGCACCATGCTTGCATCCTCCTAATACCAGCACCTAAGAGACTGGCATAATCATGATCAACTCTTGGGGCGAGGATTCCGGGTCTTGGGTAATCGCATGGCTATCTCCAGGTTGCCAACCTTCAAAGCTTATTCAGGGTAGCCAACCCATACCGGGGCGTTCCACACAGCACCCAACGGTATCATCTCCAAGGCCGCAGCCAAGGAGGAACAACTATAAATAATATTCAATATGATAAGGGAAGCTGGCAGCATACGCCTATGCAACCCGCAGGTATAACATCCGTAGGTTCTTGCG
>JBBPJS010000774.1:0-14003 GCA_038088835.1 Singerocomus rubriflavus | reverse complement strand
ACATATTACATCGTTCAACCAAAAATGAAAAGGCGTCCGGAAAGAACGTAACAAAGAGTTCATGCGTCCTTTTCCCACGAGACGGCTCAGGCGTACAAATCGCATGCGTACGGTCTCAGTGCACACCACTGTGGTTGCAACTGAATTGGGTTCAAACCCCTCTGGACCATCCGATACCTGATATCCTGTTTGCCGGACATCACCATCAGAATGAATACATCCCTACGTGAGAAAGAACGCACATGAAGACGTGGCAGGGCCTCGGTCACATTGAGCGGTGCCCCTGTTGGCTGTTTCGCACTCCAAAAGATTTCGGCAGAAGAAGCGGCACGAGGCCAGACAATAGGGTCGAGGTTCTGTGGCCCAGATTGTTCGGTCCAGAGCAATTGTTCACCTGATCTCATTGTCAACGGCCCAGCGTGCGCCCGTGACGGATACAAGGGGACGCACCTCCGAGAACGAGTGGGTATTGGGCTTCAGTCAAATTGGCGAGTGGATCAAAGGTATATGCCTCGAGGGAGCGTAAGCCTCAAAATGGATGATCGGCAGGAATGCGCTCACCTCGGACCACGTCTTGAAGGGATCACACCAGCTGTTTCTGTACAGGACATCAGCCACTTCATTGCGCTCAACACGCAGGAAATACAACTTGCCCAGTTGGGTCGTCTCCAAGCCATTCACCCGCTCCACAGTCCTAACCGAGGATAAGAATCGCTAAGAGACACATGAAAAAGGCGCACGCACGAGGTAAAAGTAGTTGGATGGTGCCTGAACGAGACGGTATCCCAAGTTGGCCACGGCAGCAGCGTCCTCGGACGAGATCCAGACCCTAAAAGGGACTATGAACGAGTGCTGCACCAACAGACCAAAAGAACGCACATGACAATGGTCTCATTGGACAGGGTGAGGTTCCACGTGAGCACCATCTCTTCCCAAACGATGGGCGTCTTGCCTTGTGCAATGAGTGCACCATGGGTGCTCTCCGTAAACGTGGCAAGGGCCTGGGCGAGGGTGGTGTTGGTCGACTTGAGTTGCTGCTGAGTGAGAGTATCATTAACGTAGCAGTTCGTATTGAGTTCGTCACCGCCGGTGCTAAAGTAGCTGGAGGGGAGTCCCGAAGCGATATCGCTCAGAAGAGAGGTGGTGAAGTTGACGACCTCGGGGAGAGCGAAGCGGAGCTGGCCAGCAGGGGGTTCGTTAGCGTAGGTTGACCAGGGTGTAGCATCATTGCAGGCGACATAGTCGGGATATGATGACCCAATAATGGCGGTGTGCCCTGGGGTATCGATTTCCTATGACCCATATCAGCTGCAACGTCATACTTTGTTCCGATCATACGCACCATGATGACGTCAATGCCGCGCTACGACCGTACGCGCGATGTGAGCGACGTGTCAAGCATGAAGAAAAAGCAAGAGACACACCGCTGCAGCATACTGAACGACGTATTCCACGTCGCTCTGGCTGTACGTCTCGTCGGCAGAATAGGCACCATTGGCGGCGAGTTCGGGGTACTGATTGACCATGAGGGGAAAACTCTGACTGTCGGTGATGTGCCAGTGGAAAGTGCTCATCTTGACCCAACTCATCGCGTCGAGCGTCCTAAGCAAGTCTTGCAGCGGGAAGCTACACGCGATACATTTATCGACCTCCGAACGCGAAAGAGAGTGACGTACAAGTTCCGCGCAGTGTCGAGCATGAATCCACGGTAGGGCTGCACAGTCGTACCGCGTCAGCACGCGTTCCGCTCACTGAAAGGACACGCACATAAGCAGGAGCATCCGTGATCACAATGGGTGCCTCGAGCGTGTACGTCTTCCCTGCATAATAGTACCACAGCTGGCTAAACGTCGTCAGGCCACGGAAGAGACCGAGCGTGGAGTTGGCGGTCAGCGTAGCGGTACTTCCGTTGGCAGGAACACTGAGGACGTATTGTTCGCATCGCTCGCCGAGAGGTTTGAGAGCTTCGGAGCTAATGCTGGCGACGGGGGCACCTTGTACGAGGCTGAGCTGAAGGGAGGACAGGGTGGGTGCATTAACGAGCAGAGCAGAGTCGTTGGCACCACGACCGACGACAAGACGGCCAAGCTTGTCGTTCTGGATGTAGTAGCTAGTCTGTGCGATGGCATCGTAGAGGTCAGTGGGCGCGTTGTTAAAGGTGATGTCAAAGTAGAAAGTAGGGTCGAGAAGGAGCGCAGAAGTGCCCGTGTCGAGAGCGGCAGGGATAGGCCAGAGAGCCTGGCAGACGGCGGGGAGGAGGCCCAAGAGAAAAATTCGCGCCATGGGGAGGGGGAGGCGCATTGCCGTCATGGCTGAGATTTATATGGAGGGACGAGAACAAGTCATGTGTACGTATCTAATTATTACACCACCAGGGAGGTCTCAGCCAAATAAGCGTCCGATACAATTGTCCGCCTCACACCGGCACTGTGCGTATACCGCATGCTCGCGGATCATCTCCTCCCCAGCAGCCGCGATCTCCTCGCGCTTCTCCTACAGTAGCCGACTGAGCAGACAGACACGCAAACCCCATGATCACACTCACATCAATGTCCCCATAGTACGAAAAACAGAGCTCCTCCCACGGCTCCACCTCTCGCGTCGTAAACACCGCCAGCAGCGGTTTATCGACGTTCGCATCGTCAGTATAGCACGCCAAGATCTTGCAGTTCGGGTCGCAGCTGTGGTTCTACCCCACATTCAGTCTTCGTGTCCCATACAGCCAATAGCCGCTGTCACTCACCAGGAACCGTGTAAACTTCCCCCGTCCGTTGCAATTAG
This sequence comes from Singerocomus rubriflavus, assembly GCA_038088835.1. Lineage (NCBI taxonomy): Eukaryota > Fungi > Basidiomycota > Agaricomycetes > Boletales > Boletaceae > Singerocomus > Singerocomus rubriflavus. The sequence continues at coordinate 11,222 of JBBPJS010000774.1, read as the reverse complement.
TTCCGGTCTCGTCTCATCAACGTGCACTCACATTTCCCGCGTGGTACGCATCCACGACGTACAAGTTATCCCACTCGTCCGGGTTCGCCATTCCCAGTTTCAGGTGATGGAAATCGATCGAGAACAGGTACGTTCGTCCATACATGTCGTAATACCTGTCGAGTGTCAGACATCCACGCATATTCAGACCCAATCATCGTCATCACACATACTTGCCACGCGCCTCCCCTTCTTGTTCTGTCAGCAGTTCCCCCGCATAAACACCAATATAGGACCCTTTTGGTATCTTCTTGTTCCCCGCAAATACCCCTGTAACGTACATGAGCAACAAACTCACAGAATCATACCGCGTCATTACCCCAGCCCTTGTGCATGGTCTTTGCAATATGAATAGCCCATTTGCGTCCATTTTGCACCACCTGTCAACATCATGAGCGACATCTCCTAAATACACTCCAAAACACGCACCCGATTCGGACAATCCTCGTCACATGAACAGAACCGGTTGCACTCAAAGATGGGGCACTCGAGCCGTTGCAACAGCCCCTTGTGATCATACACAAACGGTGATCCCGGCCACGTCGACGGTATAATCTCCCCATCGATATATGGTCGCACCCACCTCAGTTGTCTTTGCGCACATGCGCATTTTCGCGACTTGGGATCACACCGCCCAACACATCCACAACTCTCCAGCTTCTTCACGTCTGGCGGTGGCACCCCCTCCCCATGCCATATCTCGTTCGTATAGTGGAACTCCCACCGCGGCGTCACTTCCTCCCCGATCCCGTCGTCAAATATTTCGATTGACGGGGCGTCAGGTTCATTTGTCATGGCTTCTCGAATGTGTGCTTCAAAGATCTTGCGCGCAACATCGGATTTACGGAACGAAAGAGGCAGCGCGTTCATGCTGTCTTGCAATGAATGAGGAAGGTTCTTGGCAAGCCTGTACTCGGGGGGACGCTCCCGTTCCTTGGCTACACACGACGCCCATGTAATGACGTGATACCCACCGATAGTCGACACTCTCGGAGGCTTCTTCCGTTTCAAACCACGACGAGATGAACGCGAGCGTGTCCGGTCGACTGCCTCCGACATGCTGGACGCAGTCCTGCTACTGACAGTCGAGCCCGGCGCCGCAACCTCCGACTGTCCAGCGTGAGCGCGAGATACGTCTCCAACCATGCACGACCACTTACCCCTGATTCAAGCTCGACACGCATTGTCAAGAGAGCATCACATTCTTCCACCGAGCTCACCTCTCTACGAGCATGACTCCGCGCTACCTCTTGGTCAGAGCCTTTTGAGGTAGAGGAAAAGTCGACGGATGAAGCGTTGTCGTCTTCAGGGAGAATAAGATGAGACGTCGTCGCACAAGACGAGGTATCAGCACGTTCTGTTTCCTGTATGATGCAATCCTCGGATGCAGCTAGACGCATGTCCTATGAGGCAACCATCCATGTCTGAGGTCGACAATCCTAGATGAGCGCGTCTACGTACCGCAATGGTATTCTCTCCCAACACACTTCTATCAAGATTCTCAGCAGGCTAATCATAGCACGTCTCAACATAGTCCTTGCATGTACATGAGGCAATGTTTTACGTACCACATTTTCCTCGAGCGAATGATCGACCTGATCCAATACGTCTATCAGCAGCCTTGTCTCTAAAAGCAAGCGTGTCCACGCACCGCCATCGTAACCGCCTCTTCCAAACCAGGCTTAGCACCTAGGGGCCCGATTGCCTAACCGAAGGAGCACCTCAGCAGCTGAAAACAGAGCGAAGACGTGTATCGCACCTCTTCGACCACGTCCATCTTTCCATCCTCGCCTGCGACCACTTCCGCCTCCACTTCCGCCTCTGTCAACGACAAATGCACCGATGCGAGCTCCAACAACGTTTCTGCCTCATCCGTTTCGCCCCTACCCTCGTCCTCATCCCTGCTGATTGCTCTTGGCCCATCAATACCCCCATCCAACGCCATTGCATCGTCCTTTTCTCTTGCGTCCACATCCATCACAGGCGACACCGACACCAATCTCGACTCTGAGGAACTCGGCCCTTGGTGCGATTGTCGCTGCACGAGTGGCTCGGCGCTAGTTCGTATACCCGCGTCATCAGCGCCAGGCTCAGATTCTGTCCTCCTCGTCTCAGCGTCCTTGTTCGTGCCAATGTGCGTCCCTGACATCCGCTTGGGTGAGTCTCGCACGATATACGCTCCAAACATCGCCGAAGCAAACTCTTGTCTACAGCGCCCTGACTTCTTCACGCTTGGCCTCAGCGAACTCAACAAGGACGCGCTGGTACCCATGGATGCACGCGAGCGTGCAACAGTGGGAGAGACAGGGACAGAGCGGGCATGGTCAGGATCGGCGATCTCTTTCCCCTTGCCCTTTGATTTTCCTAGTTCGTGGTTGTAGTCGTCCTGGATGCTCTTTCCCCGCGGCTGAATAGGCGAAATAAACGCTTCAAACGGAGTAAAGGATATCGCCCGTCGTCTTGCACTTTGTGATACCCTTGGCATTGAAGCAGACACAGTCGCCGTCGTCGGAGCTGGTGTACTCCACGTACCACTCTTCGTACTCGCCACGATGGTCGACGAAGCCGGTTGGTCATCTTCGTCGATCGGTCTTGGCGCAAGCATTCCATCGTCGCTGGACACACGTGTAGATGCAGATGCATGCGTGGGCGTGGACATGGACGCTGAAGCAGACTGACTCGCATTCACATTCCGCTTCGCCAACGTCCGAATTTCGCTCAAATTCGGCGTTCGGCCCAACAAGCCCGTCGATTGCGATCGCGAAGACGACATAGACGCCTGCGTCGGTACTTCCACAGGACCCTGGCCAGCGCTCCCTGAAGGCGCGGGCGTAGATGCAGCAACGGGATGACATGTGTCAAAGGACGACGAGGTGCTAGATTAGGACAGACGTACCTGTGAAATCGACCACGCTCCGCTTCCGAGCCCGTTCGCGCTGCTGTTCTTTATCTGCCTGTAGCCGGCCCCGACGCACCTCGTTGAGCACCTCGACCAGGGACATGGGTGTGCTCGGGCGGGGTACACGTGACGGTGCAATGCACGGGCGACTCGACGAGCGAGAGCGCTGAGACGGCATTGGTGGATCGTCGTTTGCAGTGGTACTCGACTCCACGGCCAAGGGTCCAACCTGCGTTGGCAGAGAGGACATACTCTGCGCGTCTGGCGTCATCGGCAGTGCTTCTGCAGGTTGCTGCGGCAACAGCGTTGGCGCCGGAACGACCTTCTCAGGTGTCGGAGCGGCAACATCGTCCTGCATGCCAGCATCCGCGCCCAGGCTCTGTGCCTGGCCAACATACATGGGTGATTCCACAGGCGTACACGCGTCACCCGACGCGCTTCTTTGACCCACACTCGCAGGGGCTTTGCCGGATTGTCCCGCGCCATTCAACGCGCGTGAAAAGAACGAGTTTTTCTGTGCTTCGGGTGGACGTTTAAACCGTACCCCCTTGTACGACGAGATGTCCGGCATAGCCAACGTCCTTGTGCGACCAAGAGGCTGCGACGCGGCTGAAACCAGGCTTCTAGACAACGGGGGAGACGAAGCCGATGCTGACAAAGCCAAATGCGCAACGGTGGACGTCACGAGTTTCGCCGCGACCGGCTGAGAGAAGGGGGAACCAGAACGCGTCAATTCGCCTGGCTCCAGTGTCCGTTCGCGTGACTCGAGGTCCTGACTTCTGATCTCCCCACTCTCTTGCGAGTCTGGCAAACATCTAGACCGCAAGGGTACATCGTTTGGATCCATTTCACCTTCTTCGAGGCCTTGACTGCTCGCATTTCCATCCCCGTCGATGTTGACGTGCTCCTTGGCCGCAGATACCGACGAACCAGTGCCATGGCCCTCCCCCACACCGAGTGTCGACATTCCCAGACCATCCGTAGCGCCCTGCTCCATAGCACTCTCCTCCGCCTCATTTCCTTCCGGAAACGCACTCTGACCCACCCCCTGATGCGTCTCCTCTCCTAGCTGATCCGTATTCACATACGAATCAAACAACGCACCTGGCGCTGACATGTCGTCGCCTTCTTCAGGTAAGCTCGCACTCGCACTCGCACTCTTCCTTGCGCCTACAGGACGCGATGAAATCGCCACCGGTAATGTCGCCAACGAAGGTCCAATTTCGAGGTCACCCCACCCGTCCGACGCACCGCCCGGGTCGGCGTCGCTACCGACAGTGTTGAATTCGACATCGTTGAACGGATCGCCAAAGTCATCGGGTGGCGGGCCGTAGGAAGAGGTTGGACTCGGATGGGAAGGTAGCTCAGTATCCTGACATGGTGTAGAGGCCAACGCAGGCGCGGATTCGGGAATGTGAGCTGGTGCTGTCGTAGATTTAGCAGCTTGTCCCCCCTGAGACGGACCTACTGGTGGAATGACTGGGTTCACACCCGACGTTGAGGCTACTGGTGCAGCCTCAGCCGTTGAACGTTCCACCACAGTAACTCTTTTAACCACCTCCTCCTCACTGTCCATGATCGAAATCACCTCCACACTCGCAGACGGTGGCACTCGCGTCGCCTGCGTTCCACCTGGCCTATTGTTTCGCCACTTCGTGGGGCGGATCACTTGGGGTCGATTGTCTTCTGAACTGCTCGTGATGATGATCGGATCGTCCTTGTTCGATATACTCGGTCGGGAACCAGTCAAAGGAGCAGATGGCTGAGAAGGACGAGGACGAGTTGCATCGCTCGAATCGGTCAGCTCGACCACAGTATCATTTCGTTGTTTGGCCATGTCCAGGGGACGCATCCACGCCATCTCTTCTTCGAAATTCGTGCGTTTTGCTAACAAAAATCAAGACAAACGAGTAGTTAAAGTACGTTTGCACTGTGAACGAGAACAAATGACATACGTTTCCACTTGGGTCTAATACGCGTCAATGCGGCCCATCCATTCCTCGACTTGTCTGTGCTCGCTTGATCACCATGAGTACTAAAAAAAGAAAGAGAGAGAACACGCACTCAAACTTGGCGCATTCGTCTCCAACCTCGCCGCAACCGCCTGACGAATATGTTTTGCGAGCGCCGTCCGCTTGCGCGCTGTCGCCGGTGGCTTGCGTCGTGCCGACGTCCCAGCCTCCCCCTCTATCTCGACGCCCGACCCATCGTCTTGTGTTTCTTGTGCCTTTTCCCTTTCCTTGCCCTTTTCCTTCGCCCTTTCCCTTCCCCTATCCATATCCCGCTCCTGTTGAACCGTCCGCGAAGGCGTTCCCTCGATATCGGACGACGAGCTGGATCGCCGAACACGCCGCGATGAATCCACACCCGCAGGGCCCTTGTGCTTCCTCGGACCCACGCTCGATAGAGCTGCAACACGTTGCGCACTCAAGGAGGCATCACGACCGAGTCCGAGCACACCACGCCTCACACCCCCGCGCGCGCCCGTGGCAGGGGACGGCGATGGCGATGGCGAGGGAGAGGGAGAGGGAGAGGGCGAGGACGAGGGCGAGGACACGAGATTTAGTCGTCGTACCTTGCGCGGCTTGCCCCGCGCAGACGCAGACCCCCCGCCCCCATCGTCTGTCCCAGGTGCTTTGCGTTTCGACACGGGAGTAGCCCGTGTGTACGCCGTGGCGGCAGCGTCGTCGTTATCGTTGTCGTTATTGTTGTTTCCCCCGCCCATCCCTACCGAGTCCACTTGGTCCGCGCCTGCACCTGCGTCAACGTCGGAGTCGGTGTCAAAGTCGATGTTAGAACGATTGCTCAAATGCGTCGACGGCGAACTGTTCAATGAAGTCGTTTCTGAGAATCGGGACAAAAAAAAAAAAGGATGGGATGCGTTGCAAGTTAGTCACGTAGCCAAAGACGAAGAAGCGCGATTTTGTGTTGGTGGCACATACGAGTAGTAAGGACGGTCCAAGTTGGACCTGGAGAAATTCCTCGCTGTTCATAGGGCATTCAATCCACCGCGAAGATGTCGTGATAAGCGTATACGGAAGAGATTCGACACAAAGCGTAGAAAATTCAGTTGGATTAGTCACAAAAACGATTGCTGCAACGTGTTGAACATATCATCTAATGACCAGTACAGCGTGGCATTGCTCATCAAGACTCTCAACGGTGGGACTGCAAGTCTACTCGGGGGACGATGTCACGAAAGCGTACGTAGCAGCAAAAACTTTGATAGACAGATAATATCCACAGTCAGGATATTGGGCATAAAAATGACCCGACAAAAAGATCAAGGATAGCCCGCGATCTACATCGTCCATGGCATTCTTCAAGCAAAATGAGACTTGTCGTTCTACAGCGCGCCTCTACGTGGTGGTCGCGATGTCATCCCTCTACATAGAGCAGACTACTCCCCAGCAAACAAACGCACAATCAAGTAAGTAGTCGAGCCGATGAAACGAACGACTGTTGGAGTCTTGAGTACACTCTTCAAACGTGAGAGACATGATCTCTTACATGCTAATCCTGCGACGGAGAACAAGATAAAGGACATGTACCCGTTCACGGCCTGCGAAACATTCCCGCTCCCAGGGTTCGGTGTCGCAGAACTGTATCAGACACAATAGTGAGCCCACACAAAGCCAACACAAAGGGACAACATACACGACAACAGCAGCTAACAAAGCCTGCACGGATCTATCAGTAAATGGAACCCGTCATTCATGATGGATAAAAGACAAACGTTGCTCAACGTCCAAACCAGTAGCACCTATAACCAAGGTCAGCCTCCATCTCGCCAACCCAGGTGGTCATGACTTACATTAGTCCGGAAAGTCTTGTAGTAATCTTCCTGCTGTGTCGCCGGGTCTGCTTTTTGCTCTGCTTTCGGCGGCTTGGTAGACAGGATATGTATTGCATCTTCATAAGCTGCATTGATATCCGTCTCCGCAGTAGGTACCGCAACTTCTACTTCGTTCTTATTCGGACCTTTACCAGCAGAGACGACTCCGAGGTCAGTAGAAACCTTGTTGTCACCCTTTGTACCCCATGACACATCGTGGACATTGGCGAACTAAACAGTAGAGATGAACAACTCGTCCCTGGAGAAACAGTGTAGCGAAACGCACCGCATATACGTTCAAAACCGCGATATACGATGGTGCCATCAAAAGGTACTGTAGGAAAGAGGTGATCATGTGCCATGGTTCAAACTAGATGTCTGTCGGGTCATTTCAGCGCGCGATATAATTGAACGCGAACGTACGAATAAGAGTGAGGAGATGATATACAGTCCGAGCGTAGCGGCAAGAGAAAGGACAATGTTTCGAAAGATGGAATTCGTGAACAAATCACTTGCTGTAATGGCACGGCCCTCCGATTTGGCAACGCCCTCGACACCCTTGTAGGCGAGAAGGAATGCGGCAACCTATCACCCATTTCACCATGGTGTCAACGTAAATCTGACAAAACGTAACGCACTGTCATGTAAATCGTGACTAGGGCAAACCCAATGAAAGCCAGTGTGTACGTCCACTTGGCGCCTTGGGGCCGATTGCCCATTGACAACAGGAAACACATGATGAGAAGTCCCAGGTAAAAGTAATTGAGTACAAGGTTGACATAATGCAAACTCGAAAAATAGTCTTCCAGCGCATGTGTGAGGATGATAAAGGCAATATAATAATTGCTCTAGCACACAAGTTTAGCGTCGATTCCAGACGGGCAGAGACAAGACACATACGAGAGCGAACCAGGAGAATATCAGGTTGTACAGTTGGTAAATCATTTCAATGTGGATCCAAAACTTGCGAATGAAAGTGTGCGATGAGCGATAGATGTAATGGAAATGAAAAGTACTGTGCACAGCGGCGAAGAACGACCCATTGAGCCAACGCCGACGTTGCGAAATCAACTCTGGAACTTGATCAGGGACATCGGTGACAGCATAGGCTGACTTGACATAGTGCAAGATCCATGAGCCTCCGCGCTTCGAGACCAGCTCCCAACACAGTATCTGACATACCCATGAACGACTAAATCGCAATAAAACTGGACACTAGCTACTTACCCGATCCTCGGCAAGATACATGTTGGCAGTGAAGATGTCCGCGCCAGCGCCGTGCATCTTCTCTCCTAAAAAGTACTTTTGCAACGGTCCTTCTCCCTTGACGTCATTTTGCAGAGCGATATACCGATACGCACTGAAGGCACCAGGCAGCACCGTGATATAACCGAACACGCTCTCCAGAGGTTTATCCAAGATGTTGGACATCTTGTATTCAAAGTTTTGTGCTGCGACAAGCGGATTAAGGAGGTACTGCCCAAACTTGCCCTTGAGCGCGACAATCTCTCCGCAAGCCCCACCAACGTTGGAGTTGATGTCAAAGGCTTTCCATAGATGATATATGGAAGTCGGACCAGGCTGCGTGCCGACGTCGAGGAGCACACAGACATTGGGTTCGAGAATAGGCCCAAACGCATTGAAGAACCAGCGATGAGAGTTGATTTTCTTCTGGTTCTTTTCTTTCAAGCAGAAGATCAGCTGGACAGGAATGATGCCCTTTTCAGCGCCCTCAATCTTCATCGAGGGGGAGACGGAGACTGCGACATGTCAGGACACATCGCATAGAGTGCGCACGCGTACATACTCTGAGTAGTATACTCGTAGATGTGGGCCGTCACGGGTTTTCCATTCACGACGTTCTTAGCTCTCGTTAATGAAGGCCCAAATGATCAACGAATATATATACCTTGGCTATTCCCTCTTGATATGCACCCATCGTGGCGATAACACTCAACGTCCTAGAGTTGATCTTTTGACGGCCATCGCTGACGATACAAACCACGACCTTTTTCCACCCGTCTTTGCCCCACGTCTTACTCCGGTCCCGCTTACACAAGTGGGCAATGTTCTTGATAACACCATGCATCGACCGGCAAAACAGCTCCTCATCCTCGTTGTACATTGTCATGACGATAAACAGTTCCGTGCGCCGTGGAGGATCATAATGCACCTGTCTCAGCGTAAACCCTTCGTCCTTGAAGTCGTTTGGATCGCACGTCGCTGCCGAGTACCGCAGATGCGTAAACTCGCGCTCGTTGCGGAACGCGCACATGTCGAGCAATTTCGAGGGAACAACCGAGTCGAGGACTAAATTACCGTGGAACAGCTCAACCTTTTTGAGCGTCTTGTACCGTCGTGGTACGCGCTGCGGTATTCGGCCGTACCGGATGTTGGTCTTGAGCTGACTGTCGTCGTCAATACCCGAGACGTTTTCGTAGCCACTAGAGAGAGTCGTGCGGGGGTAGGGGCTTTCTCGTTGTAGAAGAGGCATGTCGCCCGTATCCATTTCATCCTCAGGTCCATCGTATGGGGTGTGTTGGCGCTGTGGTTGCGAACCTGGACCAGGCGCGAGTGATTGCTGGCCATCATATGGGTTGTACGTCGTGTCATAGTGATCATTCACAGGTCCCAATAGAGACGTGGCTGAGTATGTTTCTCGGAGGGGATGGACCCCTTGTGGTCGTTGTTGTTGGTATGGATCGTGCAACGGTGTGAGTGTGAGCGAAGAGGCCTGGGATTCCTGTTGGTAAGGATCATGCAACGGTGCGAGTGTGAACGAGGAGGCCCGGGATTCTGAGCCCTGAAAGGGATCTGGGAGATGATAGGCCTGGTTGGTGTCGTACACGTCGTGTTCATACCGCACTGGATGCTGAGACTCATAATCGTGTTGACCATATTGCGATTGGCGAGGCTGATCAAAGGGGTTCGCTGGGGCGGGTTGAGTTGCATAAGGGTTGTACCCGTCGTTGTAATGGACGTGTTGTGCCTCGTCCGCCTTGTTTCCCATTCGTTCAACCAGTTCGAGGCGTCAAACTGAACACTGACATACCTCTGGATATCTGGACATGTCTGCACGTTCCAGCTCGTCGCAACTCAAACAGTTTATAAACAAAAACCGAAACCGCGGTTGAGGCGGTCCCGCCAGTGGCTGTGCTCTCCCACCCCGCAGCCGCAGCAAACGACACTCGTCATTACTCACGCCAAGACTTGCACCATGTCGACGATACACTGAACACTCGAGTCACCACTTCTGACCCCTACATTAACAGCAACCCCAGATTCCAAATTTCCTTCTTTACTGCACTTGCGTTTCCTTTGCCTGACGAGTCTTGCAGGATAGGCAAGCATCGGGAGGATGATCAACGGAGACATGCTGACAAGGACAAGACTAGTGGCAACTGCAGGGGATCCAGATAATGCAACCAGTCCGGCGATGCGCACGACGACGAAGCCAATGTCGAGTATGGCAAAAAGGATGGCAAATGGTACATGGCCAATAAACTCGGCGCATTCCTGCATGTGCGACGCCAAGACAACCATGTCAGAAATGGGTGTCATGTCTGACGAGACATATACCTTGAGCTCCGCAGGTGAGAGTCGACTATAATGGATGTAAATGTTCTCGGCCATGAACAGGAAAGATAATGAGGACAAGATGAAAAATGAGTTGTCGTTGACGAGATGTACGCTACAGGGTATGGTGAGCCAATGATCATGAAAGGACTCTGGGGACCTTATGTGAATGAGCTACAGAGCTGCAGTGATTTTCGTGAGGATGGGACATGATGAGGTATGGTGCGTACATACTAGCTCGATCGACCAGCCTATACAATCGTTGAGCGCTTGTTTGACAACCTCAAAGCCATCTGATGACCGCACCGCATGATATAAAGTATGCCCGAGTATGTGATGAGTGCGAGCGTAGAACATGTTTGAAATAGGGCACATGAGAGACAGACAAATGCGAGTTCGTAAAGACAGTTGGGCGAGTGAGCACAAAAAGCGATAGACAGTACGAATGACTCGTTATATACGTTGGCGTTGGTCCAGCATGTGAAGCGGGTCTATCTACCTGTCATCCGGCTGTATCACAACCACTTCCTTCCAGCCCCACCGTAGCGGCGAAGGTATCCGACCAAGTCCATGAAACGTTGGGTCCTGTGCCAGTGTTTATGTCTTGTACAAATCCCGTCTCCAATTTTATACACTGCATGGCCGATTGTAAGCCAATCGCAGCATTCCCTTGTAGCATTCCTTTCACGTTCCCTCCCAAATATATTGATTGTTCACACTCTGTCCCTGTCCGCCTGAGTGTTGCCGCTCCACAGCAGTCTTCTACCGGTCCTTCAGAGCCGCCCGGTCGTGATCCCGGCAACTGGTGACCGCACGTTTCCAGGTCTCTTCTTCATCTTTCCACGTCGCCGCGACGGATCGACAAGTCGTCTG